>PVKH010037470.1:0-11460 GCA_004027955.1 Chaetophractus vellerosus | reverse complement strand
AAAATAGTGCATTAATCTTTCATAGCCTGTAACAAATATTCCACAACAGTGCAACAATGTGTTGGTGGTGGGGTGATGTATGGGAGCCCTGCATGATGATATGCATGTTTGCTCTGTAAGTTCACAACTTTTATTATAACTTATTGTTTATGTATGTTCATGTATGAATGATATACTTCAATAAAAGTTTTTAATGAAAAAAAAACCAGTTCATTAAAATATGGTTTATCTTGATTACTGAGTTTTTTGCCACCTCCTTAAATTTTGTGCTAGAGTTGAATGCCTCACCCACCTCTCTCTAGTCACAGCCCTGAAGTTCTTGAGCCTTGCTCTCTCTTTCCCTCTCTCTCTCCTACTCATCTTTCAATATGATCACTCCATGTGGTCTCTCCACAAGGTGGCCTCAGAGTACCTGTGACTCTTTAAATGACCCCTGAAGGCTCCTAGCTATATGACCTTGTCTGATCTAGCCTTAGAAGTCATTCAGGGGGAGCAGATGTGGCACAAGCAGTTGAGTGCCTGCCTCCCACATAGGAGGTCCCAGGTTCAGTTCCCAGTGCCTCCTAAAGAAAACACAAACAGATAACAAGCAGACAATGAACAAATAACAATGAGCACACAATGGGGTCAAACATCTAGCAAAAACAATGAGCAAACAGACAAGAGAGCCATCTCGGGGAAAAGGGGGGAAGAAGACATCCAGTCTCTTCTGCCAAATTTCATTCACTGAGGCAGAAGGGCCACAGACCCTATCTATCCCTTGATAGAAGGAGTGTTAAAGGATTTGCAGACATAGTTTAAAACTACCACAGATCTCATTTTGCAGCCGTTTTGGGGGTATTAATAATCAGTGCTTATTTCTGAGTACTGTATTAAAAATTCCTTTCCAGACTAGATTTTTAAAAAATCACCTTACATTCAATTTAAAACATCTCCTGTCCCCACTCCCTCGCCCCAGGTTTAATGGATATTGTTGGTTTGATACATTCTATGCCTTCTCCTTCCTTTCAACTCACTCACTGCTGTTTCTGTCTCCCACATGGTTAGGGTAAGGAGACAGGAATGAGATGAAAAGGAACAAAATATCTTTTTACTTGGTTGGATGCTGAAAACTGTCTTCAATTGCAGATGTCTAAAGGCTGACTCTTTCTCTTACGTGTGATTTAGTGAGTTTTTTGGGGACCACCTCTACTTTGGCCTCTTGGATCCTGCTGACCTCCTAAGACTCCCCTTCAAATCCTGTTTTCCTGGTAAGCCCCACATGGACTCTTCCTGTTGGCCTGCCCTCACCCAGCAGGCAGTTCTTTGGGGTATCCTTTCAAGATGGCTCTCAGTCTAGATCCACTATCTTCCAAGGCATCTAGATGGCACCACAGGGAAACTCAGCAGCTTGGATCTGCCATCACAAGCAATTCTAGGCAGCCTCCCACACTCAAACTTTTTTAGGGGAAATTCAGGTAGTAATCTCTATGATCTCCACCCTCCAGGGTCCTGGACCAAGTTCCCCTAAAGTCTAGCTCATGACGCTGTGCTTCAGTAGCTGCACCAAGCAGGCCCAAGTGTTTTTACTGCTCAGCAAGCATCCTGCCTGGGCGACATGGCACAGAAGCAAGACAATATCCTCTGTAAAGAGAAGAGGAAAACTCTACGGTTTTCCTCACTCTGAAAACCCTCCTTTCAATTCCTACTGTTGTTTAATGTAAACTATAAGTGGATTATGGGCAAAGTTTGTGAAAATCAGTGTTACCCTTTCTAAGTAAGTGCAGTAAGTTTGTGCCTAGCATAACTGTTTAGAATTTATGGATTAAATACCCCTAGTGTCCAAAGATTTGGGACTTCGTCAACACTTCCAGAAAACAAGAATGTCCCAACTGATTTTGGGCATGCTTCTCTTATCTAATAGTTAGACTTATATTAAAATGTCTGTTGCTGGACCATGAATCATCTATGTCATTTCTTGCACCAATATCATATTTAGTTAAGCTTTATAGTATGTTTTAATAACTGGTGTCCTCACTCTACTCTTTTCTTTCTTAAAATACTCATAGCTTTTCTCACCTGATAGAATTCTTTAATTATGTACTTTACCTTATGGGAATCAAGAATATTAGATCATCTAAAACATAATCCAAAGGAATTTGTAGTTTATTTTTTTCTTTTAATAGACTGAAATTATTTGCATCTTTTCTTACAAGTAGCTACATTTGTAGATTTTAGTGGAGTCTATATTTTAGATGTGATTACACATGGGCAAATCATAGCAAAGGCTTTGAGACACGTGTTTTTTTTCCCTGAAGTTCCCTTTAAAATGCAAGGAGTCAGCCAGAGGCCACCTATCAAGTTAATTCATGATAAGGTGATAAGTAAGTTATCTGTGTTGTTCTTTTCAGCTTAAAATGCTGGTTACTTAGAGGAAATTGGAGGTTGGCTGAAAAAGCAGTGAAGGGAGGAATAGAGAAATGAAATCTTTGAAACTATATACTGCGCCTACATCATTTTTTGAGAAACCTATCTATTAAAAGTCTTTGCCTTCCACTATTTTTTTATTTTTAAAATATTTTTTAGGAGGTCCCAGGGATCGAACTTAGGACCTTGTACATGGGAAGCAGACACTCAGCCAGTGAGCTGCATCTGCTCCCCCCACTGTTAGCTCTTAATCTTTCTATTGTGGTAAAATTGAAAAAAAAAAAAGTTGGACAAAATGAAGAACTTAAGTAATTCATAAACTGAATAATTAGCCTCTGATATCAGTGGCTTTATCTTTGTTGTTAGAGGATGAGCTATTTAATGAATACAGTGATAAAATTGTATAGAGAAAGCTTTGGGGTCCTCTCAAAACCAAAAAACAAAATAGTACCCTACTTCCTCTCTGAAAATTCCCTCTTGACTTTTCTCTTGAAATCCCAGGTAGCCAATAAAATCCCTAGTTCATTATATTGACCCAGTGCAAAATAAAGCCCAGCTGCGGTAAACCCACCCCTATTAGACAAACTCCTAGCAATCAATAGGAGACAAGCTAAGTTCCTTTTCATGTCTATAAATATCGTTTGTCTTCCCTAGAAACTCTGAAACTACTTCCATTCTTGCAAGTGTTCTGGTTTCCTTTGCTGTAGCAAAACTTTGGTGTCTCAAATAAAATGCTGTAGTCTATAAACTCTGATTTGTCTTTCAACAGTAGATATTATATTTCTTTTTTTTTTTAAGTATGTAAGAATGAACAAATTTGGTGCATACTCAATAATCTTAGTTCAGTAATGAGACAGAAAAATTGAAAAGGACAAGGGGAAAAATTTGACATGAGTTTGCTGACACATCAGTAGCATTTCAAGGGAATATTTGATTTCTATTTTAAGGGCCTTTGTCTCTTCATTACACTCTCTGAGCTTTTGCACTTTATCTCTATGATACATTTACTGGTCTTTATGAAATATTCCAACTATTGAAAAAGCTTGCTCTAGCATACCAACAAATATGGGCATATTTATGTTTGATATTAGTTAAATTTTGAAGCTTTTCCTTTGAGGTTTTTTTTCCTTCTTTTTGCTTAAGTTGCAGTTAGATTACCTTTAATATAAATTATGAAATAGGAAGATTGAGCATGTATGAATAATATTTAGTATTATAATAAGATAAAATGTATAGAAAGATTAATTTGGCTCATATTTAGTAATGTATATAAATATTATTATGCTATATGATAATTATGTATGTGTGGCACAGATTCACTGAATAATTATTAAGGGTTTTTAAAACTAGACACACCATGTTTGTGTATGGAAGCCTACACTAAGGATAGTGGAGGAGAAAAATAGAAAAGGTTATAGTCCCCACTGAACTTTGTGGAGTTTTCATACTTATCTTGGTCTACTTTCCTGACTCTGGATTTTATTTTGGTGAAAGGATAAGCTGTTATGCCTTGGTTGCAGTCCTTGGACCTCCCTCAATTTCAGAAACATTCAAAAAATTTTATACCTTATAAGTATAATAAAAGAGCTAGAGATCAATGGTTTTAAGTGTCTTAAAAGCACTAGTAATTTCTCAGAAGTGCTTCATAAACCTCTCTGAAGAACTGGGTGATAGAATTGGAAGTCAGACGGCCTGCTGACCAGGTCCCTGGGCCCTTCCCTCACCACTGTAAATAGTAAAGGGTTATTTTTTAATCTTTTTATTTTGGTGTGTGTGTGTCATTTTATCTTCTGGATAAGAATTCATTTGAAGAAGGATCCCATGTCTATAATAAGTTTGAATATTACTGAGTTAGAGAAATAGTTTTTGAAGCACCATTCATGTCATTATGTAAACTTGAAATTAGGAAACTTTATCTTAAGTTTACCACTTGGAATTCATTTAATATTTTTGTAATTGTATTTGCAAGAATAGAAAATTAGTTTTAGATGTGATGAAATGTGTTTTGGCAGTCATAGTGCATGGCTTTTCGTTTGTAAGTAATTTTAAAAGGTTATATTCTTCCCTGAGTACACATTTTCAAGTACCTATTATTACTATCCTCTTTTATGCATTAGTATCTTGGGAAGATACTAATCTTCCCAAGGATTACAATGCTATTATTTTTGAGATTTTTTTAAACAACTCCTAAAAGGACTCTGCAATTGCAGCACATTAAAGTACTTTTAATGATGCACAAAATAATCTTATAACCACTGCGTCAGCTTTCCTCATAATAAACACAGTAAAACTGATAAAATACATAGAGGGTTAAACAAACACAATATATATTTTTAGGTATAAAATACCTGAAGTAAAATATGATTTGGTACTATTTGTTTTTAAATAATCATATATCTATTTTCTTTGCATTCAGATCAATATGCAGTAATGAAAGCTGTAAAGTAGTTATACAATAACTAGCTAGTTTTGAGTTTAAAGCAGCAAGACATCTTTTGAATAACAGATAAATTTCAAAATTAGAATTCTGGTTTTAAAAGTTGGTCTAGTAAAATCCTTCAAATTTATAGTGTTACCTCATATAGTAGGGCTAAGGCGTGAACATTTTTTTCTTTCAAACAGAAGAGAATTCAAAGTGCTAAACATTGAGAATTAATGCAAAATATGATGGCAGTGTGGCAGACATTGGTAATTGTTTACCTGATATCCATTAGCCTCTTCTTTCTCCCTAACAAAATGCCTGCATTTTCAAGGATAGCAACGTAATGAGGCTTAAAAAAAAAGTCTACATTTCCCAGTGTTCTTTGCCAATAGAGGTGGCCAGTGAGCTGTAAGTGGAAATCATTGAATGAGATTCCCGGAAAAGTTTATTTAGCTGGCAAGTGATTTTTCTTTGCCCTTCCACTTGCCACATTTCTTCTTTGATTCTGGGATGCAAATATGAAGGATGGGGCTGTTATGGCCATCTTGTAACCATGAAATGACCATGAGGATGGAAGCTAGGAAATTGGAAGCAATCTAAGATATTGATGACATCATGGAGTTGCCTTAAGATCCTTAAATTTTCTAGCTTTAGATTTATTTTACATGAGAAAAAGTAAATCTCACTCATATTTAAGCTACTCTTATTTTGTCTCCCTGTTAGAGCAGCCAAATTCAACTTCTGACAAAAACATGCTCCAGAAACACATGCACACACACACACACACACACTCTAAACAAACATTTGATCATGAAAGCCCTAAAAGCCATAATGCTATTTCTTATCAATTTAGCTAACAGAAAAGATGCTTTTGTGAACCATCCACAGGGGTTCCAAAGGAAAAGAGGAGATTTCATTCCTCCAAAATATGATTTTTTAAAAAAAATCAAACAGAGAATAAAAATGAACTTTCTGAAATTAAAAACAATAGTAGGAATTTTAAAACTGCAGTAGAAATGTTGGATTAGTAAATTGAAATCTGTCAGGATATAGAGTTCAAGACCAAATATGGAAATAAGAGAGGAAAGATAGGAAAATTAGAAGATCAGTCTAGGAATTCCAAAATTTGAGTAATCAAGGTTACGGAGATAGGACAAAGGAAACAGAAGAAATCACTAAATAAATAATTCAAGAAAATTTCCCAGAACTAAAGTTCATGGGTTTTCAGACTGTAAAGTCCCTGATAGTAAGATGAATCAAAATAGATCCACATAAAGGCATGTAATTGTGAAATTTCAGACACTTTGGAGAAAAAATAAGCACTACAAACTATTTAGAAATAGAAAAATGTTTCATATTTAAAAAATCAAGATTTACAATGGCATTGGATTTATCAAAGGCAACACTGTAAGTTGGAAGACAAAGGAGATTTGCCTTCAAATTCCAAAGGAATAAGATTTCCAACCTATAATTCTAAAAAAATCTATAGATATCTAAGTGCTCAGAATATTATCTTTCATGTACAGAAAACATTTTCTTATCTTAATCCCAATCTTGTAGGTGTGAGCCCATTGTAAATAGGACCTTTTGAAGATGTTATTTTAGTTAAGCTGTGGCCAACCAAATCTGGATGCTTTTTAATCCTATTACCGGAAGCCTTATAACAGGAAAGTCCTGGGGAGGAGCTAGAAGGTGGAAATCAGCAGAACCCAGAAAAGAAAGAAGACAACATTGCCATGTGACAGGAAAGCTAAGGAACCCAAGGATTGCCAGCCAGTCAGAACACTACCAACCTCTGGAGGAAGCAAGCCTTCCAGCCTCCAAAATCACGAGACAATAAATTCCCTTTGTTTAAGCCAAGACCAGTTTGTGGTATTTATCATAGCAGCTGAGAAATCAAGACACACTCTTTCTCAGATGCTACTTGAGATTATGCTCTACCAGAAAAAAAAAAAAAAGGGAGTCACTCAATAAAGAGAAGACACAGAACCCGTGAAGCATGAGGTTGAATAGAAGAGAAAGGAAAATGGAGATCCCAAGGTGATAGTTGTCTTACAAGGTAAATGATAAAAAATGAAAAAAAAAAAACAAAAAATAAATTCATTGAAGACAATATATTTGAACAAACTGATGAATGCTTCTGAGGGAGACTTTGGTATGAATGAAAAAATGAGTACATATGAAATAAAGTAAATTAATAAATACACAAAAAAGCAACTATTTACTCCAGGGAAAACAAAAACCAGTAAAAGCAATCATATATATTACAGGGCTTATCTGTGAATGGCAGTTACATAGGTGTAGAAATATAACCCTGAATACTGAATTATATTGGAAAGTGAGTGCATTTGGGACTAGAGGTGGGGGACTGAGGTGGTGGTGGTGGGATTGGGAACAGATGCAAGGAACAGGGGTTGGTGAATAAACTAAATCCTCCTCTTCCATAGTAGAAAGTCAATAGATAAGTCCTACAACTGAAATATTAAGAAGGATCTACTAATATTATTTGAAATAGAAGGTATACCAATAGAAGTTTCTAAAGGAATAAAAGTGGTTGACTTTGGTTCGTGGGAATTTCACACAGAGGGAAACAAATTTTTTAAAAATAGTTATCATAGAACTACTTGACTCATTAAAATAAATTAAACTATAAAATAAATAAAACTATATAATATATGCAAATAGCAGGGGAAATTCTGCAAATGATGGTAAATGACAGATTTTGCTTTTAGGAAGGAAAGTAGTATAAAACCATAATTACAATCTGTTATTAGTTGTGGTAGGTTGAGTTATGACCCCCAGAAAGAAGCATCTCTTAATTTTAATCCATTCCTGTGGGTGTGAACCCACTACAAATAAGACGTTTTGAAGATCTTACTTTTAGTTAATTTGGGGCCCAACTGAATGAAGTTTGGTCTTAATCATATTACTGGAAGCTTTATGAGAAAAAGTCATAGGAGGAACCAGAGTTGGAAGGCAGCAGGAACCTGGAAGAGAAAGGAAAGGACATTTTAATATGCATTACCATGTGATGGGGAAAACAAAGGAACCCAAGATCGCAGGCCAGCCAGAATGCTACTGACCCCGAAAGGAAGCAAGCCTTCTAGTCTCTGAAAGTGTGAGCCACTAAATTTCAGTTGTTAAGCCAAACCATTGTATGGTATTTCTTTTAGCAGCCAGGAGACTAAAACACTAGTATATAGACAAACCAATGGAACAAAGGAAAGAGGTCATAAATAGACCTGCATAAATATAAATTTAGCACATAATAAACCTGATATTGAAATCAGTGGGGAAAAAGATGGATAATTAATGCCTTCACTTTGGGCTCCACTACTTCCCCTCTGCCCCTGATCCACCTTTCTCTACAGGAATATCGTTTTTCTGACTCTTACCATTTTCATCTCCACATTCCTTGAAGGTTTCTGGTTTTGTTTATTCCTGTGGCCTTTGGCACCCTTCATTATTTCATACAAAGTTTCAGTTCCAAATATGACTTAATTGAACCCTTCCTTATTCAAGCCCTTATAGGAAGGAAAAAAAAAAAAACTCTTAAAGAAGGAGGAAATTGAGGAGGTTTAATATGCACTAGAGACCAAACTCAGGAAACTCAGGAGACAGCAGAGATGGAGATTGGAGGGATTAAAAACACTTGTTTTCTAAAGACCTAATAGGAATTATAGGTTAAGTAATTTTTATGAGCTAACATTGGACTTGAGCCACCATTTTCTTTTTTAAATTTTTATAGGAGGCACTGGGGATTGAACCCAGGACCTTGTACATATGAAGCAGGTACTTAACCACTGAGCTACACCCATACCATGAGTCACCATTTTTTATAAAGTTTCTATAGAAATATTAATTCTAAGTACCAAACAACTAATTTACAATTTAACTTTTGTGCTATAACTCATCTGTAAATTGAGAACAGAGTATACTTTATTATTGGGTTAAGAAAAAAATGTGACAGAATTTTTCCATTGACCATAACTATTTCATATATATATATTCAGCACTGTTTTTTGTAGAAAATAAGGAACCGATACTGTGTATCAAGAAACCAATATGTGCCATTACAACACCATGATCTAAGTCATGGTCTGGGATGAATTTGAGAGGGAAATTGAGTTAGGAGATACTGGTGTATGCATGTTTTAACCTAATTAAAATATTTTATATGCATAGATCAAATGCATTGGGGTCTTTAAATTAATGTTATAGTTATGGTTCCCAAGCATGATTGCATATCAAAATTATCTGGTAAGTTTTAAAAAAATACAGTATTGTGACCATCTGTTGTTTCTGCTCAGATTCCATTCCTTTCTTCTAATAACAATAATTTCCCTTTAAGGAGTCATCTCTTCCCCATTCACAGGCCATGTGATTTGAGTGTGTTGTTGAGTAACAGAGTTGACCAATCATATAACTCCATCCTTCTGTCTCATCACATTGATTGGCATATAGACACCAAGTAGGCCAATTATGGAAATTTTGATGGAACTGTTGGGAAAAATGATTGTGAAAAGATAATACATATCTTCCTGCAACCATTTTGTTACCGTTAGAGGAAATCTTGCCCAAGAATGAACTAATATGGAGAGTTAAAGTAAAAAATGAAAAGAGCAAAACCTAATTTCTAAGGACATCATTAAACCCCAGAATCCAGTTGTACCTCATCCAGCCTTCCCTTAGATTTTTCAGTTGTTTCAATTAATAAATTTCCTTTTTTGCTTAAGTCAGTTTGAATTGCTTTTTCTGTTTTGTTTTGTTCATTTGTTTACTGTAGACTCTTGTGCAATATATATTCTCAGATACCACACCAGAAATTCTGGGAAAAAGTATTTTGAAAAACTTCCTAGGTGATTTTGATGCACAACCTAGTTTGGGAACCACTACTTTGAAAAACAATGACATTAACAAAGAACTCTGTTCTTAGATAAGGATTCTAATAAGCTCATCTTTCAAATTCAGATAGAGATGATGGTGCATATTCCAGTGCAGCATTTCTCTTTTCTTCTTATCTTTGGTTTAGGAGCAAGATTTTATCTTCTGTATGCAAGTATGAAATAGTGATGATGAGGGCAGCAGGGAACACATTACTAGTTTGGGAATAAAAAACAAAGGACCTGAAGAAATCAGGAATTTAGTTATCTGATAAACCCACAAATTGCCTAATGTGCTCTGAACTTTCTGCCTCCCTTCTGCTCTTTCACTGCTCTGCACCCTGAACAGTGCAGAGAATAAAAACACCCTGTCTTAGTGTCTTATTCTCTGTGAGTAAAGCTAAGCAAAGGTAGCACCCTGATTTTATAAAGACTCTATTTCTTCTGCTAGTTGAATTGCATCTGTAAGTGATTTTATTAAGTGACCAAATGGACATTGTTTAATTCTATTTCATCTGATGAACAAACATCTCTGCATCCCAATTTATTCTGTAGAGAGCAGAATTTTCATAATCCCTTCCAGATTAGTATTGCTGACCTGAAAGTGGATCTAAAATGTTTGAAGAATAAAATCACCACATTTTTACAGTCAGGGAAGAAAGTTCCAGTTACCAATTGCTGTGTAACAAATTACCCCCAAAACTTAGAGTCTTCAACAACTACCATTTTTAATATCTCATGATTTTGCTGGTCTGGGTGATCATTCTGTTTCAAATGGCATTCATAGCAGCGACTTAGTGGTATTCAGCTGATGAATAAGCTGGCCTGGAGGGTCCAAGAGAGCTTCATTTACAAGTCTGTTATCTTGCTGTGATTGACTGGAAGGCAGAGCTCATTTAGCACTGGTCACCAGAGAGTCTACACATGACCTTGCCAGAATGGTCTCAGTGTAGCTGGACTTATTCATGACTAACCAGGACTCCCAGAGGGAATGTTCTAAGAGACTCTGGTTGAAGGTTCAAGACATCTGAAATCCCAGCACATCACTTCTGTTGTATTCTATTTGTCAAGCAAGTTTCAAATGCTATCCCAGATTCAAGGGGAGGGGAATTAGATTCTTTACCTCTTCAGGATAGGATTTGCAAAGATTCCGTGGTCACTTTTCATCTAGTATAGCAAGTATCATGACACTCATGTTTCTGGGCATTGAGAAATCTCTTATTTCCTATGGTCAGTATAGACTTTATTCTCCCTACAAAAAAAGTAAAAGAATAATATGCCACTCAGATCCTTAGGAGAGGGAAGAACCAAAAGGACTGTAAACAAGAGATACCTAATAGAGACAACATCAACAATTAGAAAGCAAAGCTTTCACTGGTAATAAGAATCTAGTGTAGGCATTTAGCAGAACATATCAGAGAGGTAAAAATATCTGTAGCAATACAATTGATAAATACTTCACCTCTAAAATGAACAGATGTAGTGAATAAGAATAGTAATTTTCAGAAAATGGTAAGGGTCTCTATATATGAAAAACTTTCAGGCTTAGGTTGTGAAAGACAAAATCACTGAGGAATCCACAAAAGCAGGACCTAAATAATGCAAAAAGAAGAGAAATCCTAATAGTGGAAGAATCAAGTCAATCTTTTTAACCACAGATGACTAAGTGATTTGAGTAGTTTCTTAGCATGGACCATGTGCTGGTTTAAAGCTGTATGGACTCCAGAACAGTACATTATTATTTTTTTT
>PVKH010037469.1:0-11459 GCA_004027955.1 Chaetophractus vellerosus | reverse complement strand
TGAAAATATTGCCTGAGATTAGATAGGATTGATTTTTCAGATTTCTTTTTTTTTTAAAGATTTATTTTTTATTTATTACATTTCCTCCCCACCCCCCCCTTTCTGCTTGCTCTTGCTGTGTGTCCATTCCTGTGTTCCTCTCTGTCTGTTTTGTCTCTCCCCAATGCGGAGACGCACCAAGACCGGTCACCTCGCAGGCGGCTTTGGCCCCGCTTATGGGCAGCTTCTGCTTCCATTCACGGCCGGCTCTGCTTCAGTTCGCGGGTGGCTGGCTGCGCTCCGTTCGCGGGCGACCTGCCCTGCCCATGGCGGCTTTGCCCTGTCCGTGGCAGGTTTTTGCCCTACCCATGGCGGCTCTGCCTGCCCATGGCGGCTTGCCCTTCTCAAGGCGGTCTGCCTGCTCGGAGAGATCCCCGGGAACCGAACCCGGGGCCTCCCATGTGGTATACCGGCGTCCTTATCCACTGGGCTATACGGCCAGCCCCGATTTTTCAGATTTCAATCACTAATGCTACTCTGTTTCTGTGGATAAAAAGTTTGTGAGAGAGTTAGTTGTGGTATTGGTTTTCAATAATATTAATTTCTAGTGATTATCAAAGTCAGCATGGTATGAAAGATGGGTTAGGCTTAAGACGATATTTCAAAACTATGTTTAGCAAACTTGGAGGCATAGACTATGAAAGGGGGAGAACTCTCATATCTCATCAAATTCATACTCCCTTCTCCACTTTCCTACCCAGGTTTAAGATGAGGAACTAAGTACAGATTAGATAAGTGACTTGTTCAAGGTTACATAGTAATTTGGTGTGTGTGTGTGTGTGTGTGTGTGTGTGTGTGTGTGGTATTTTTTCTCTGCTCTATTTGGTGGCCTAGACTAAGCAAATACATTAGTCCTTACACGTATACCCTTAGTTCAGACTTTTATTGATTTGCTATAAGGTAGAAATGCAGCAGTACACTAACCAGAAGTATCTGCAAAGATATCTTCATTTTCTTTTATTGGCAAATCGTTTAAGTTATTATTCCTCCTCATGAGAACAATCAAATTAATTGGGTAGAATAGTAATAAATTATTGGTAAGCATTTAGCATAGTATGCATTTGCAGATAATTAAAAATAATCATCTGGTTTCAGTGGCCCTTCTTGATCATCTAAAGACAACTCAATGCAATTAAAATGTAAAATTACTTTATAAGTATTGACAGATTATCCAAGTATAATGTCACATGAATAGTAAATGTGTTTCAGCCAGCTCTAAATTTTTAAAATTAGAAGAAAAATTTGTGGCAGTTTTTCCTGCATATTCCAGTGCATTCCAGCATTTTCATTTTGATCACCAGTAGCCATGATTCAATGTACAGGTTTGTTCTTACTGCAACTTCTAAAAAGGACTAAAATAAATAAATAAAACATCCCAAATATAGAAATAGTTATTTGGGATCCTAATTCAGAGACTTACCTTTTCCTCTGTGGTTTAGGCACCTTTGAGTGTCTTTAAAGTGTTGGGTCTAGAATTGTGTTCTTGTGACCATATTCAATGATATTTATTGAACAATCTCTGTGTATAATATATACTAAGATTTGCAGGAAGTAACATAGGAAGTAGAAGCCATTGTCCATCCTGCCCTCAAAAATTTATAAAGAAGGGGAAAAGGCAGGATGGTAAAGAAACAGGTATGCCAACATAAGGACAGGTGTAGCATATGTGCATAGGTGTATGTATTTATGTTTAGAAGCAAATGCCTAGAGATTCCTGAGCATAGGTACAAGATTGCTCAGGAAGGAAGAGAGGAGTTTGTCGTTATTAAAAGAAAAACTGTGGAAGAGTAAGCTTCCATTAGCATTATGAAGAAGGGAGGGGCAGGGTTTAAAGGAAAGTTAAAGGGAGAGGGTTCTAGAGAGAGTGGGCAGGTGGTTCACCGTGAGTGGGACAGTTGGATGAGATGTGGCAGGCAAGTTCATCAGGCTCAAGGGCATTAGAGGAACCGAGGCTGTAAGAGGACATGTGGACCCAAGGGTAAACTGTTATTTGCAGGTCTCTGAAGTTCACATTTACACATTATTTTGCTGAAAGGGCAGCAACTTTTTTTTTTTTTTTTTAAAGATTTATTTATTTTATTACATATCTCCCCTTCCCCCCGCTGCGGCGACGCGCCGAGAGTGGTCACTGCGCAGGCGCGGCTTTCCCCGCTTGTGGGCGGTCTCTATGTCCGTTCACGGCCGGCGCTTGCTTCAGTTCGCGGGTGGCTGGCTGCGCTCCATCCGCGGGCGACCTGCCCTGCCCGTGGCGGCTTTGCCCTGTCCGTGGCAGCTTTTTGCCCTGCCCACGGCGGCTCGCCATTCTCAAGGCGGTCTGCCCGCTAGGAGAGGTCCCCGGGAATCGAACCCAGGGCCTCCCATGTGGTATGCCGGCGCCCTATCCACTGGGCTATCGAGCCGGCCCCAAAAAGGGCAGCAACTTGCAGTGACTTGTCCCCTGAAGGTCAGAGGGCCTCCCAGGTAAGAGGAGAGTTTGGGTATACCGACAATCTTGATTTCATAATTCCCTCCTACACTTGTTTGTTCCGGAATTTAAAATTTTCTTCTTAAAATGTTCTGTATGATTTATGGGACAGACTATCTGGGGGCACAGGGACAATGTCTTCCCTTTTTCATTCATTTAAGCATGAATGAAATATATTACTTTCTTACTATATGAGAGACTATTTGAAACTACAGAGTGAGTTTTGATTGGTGAAAATAGTCTCCATGTGCCTAATTATACATGAGAGTCAGGAGCATAGCTTTACTGTAACACAACAAAAGAATAATTTGTCAGGTGGGGAAAATATTGGGTTTACAGTTATTCACTGAATATGTTCTAAAAATTGCATTTAACACTCAATATTCTGTTACTTGTAGTTGTTTACAAGTGCCTCCGTGTATGCAGATAATCATGTTTAATTTTTCAATTAACACGGGTCTTTACTAACGCTGCCTGCTCTTGGTTTTCATAGTCATGCGGCCCTCACACAATGCAGAGAAGAACCCGCCATCTGCTGAGACCCTCGCTGAGCACAAGGAGCTGTGCCGAAGACTCACAAGTGCGGCCCTGCCTCCTTAATGAAAATTGCTTCCAGTTCCAGTACAATCTAACAGGTGCAGTTGAGATCCGCGGTCATTTTCCCTAAGCACCGACAAATGGGGAAAATCTGTGCAAGTTCTCATTCTCCAGATTAAGGGCTGAAAGTAGAGTGTATGAGTGTGTTGCATGAAGGTCTGAGGACTTGATGTTCCTAGTGTCTTCTTAGAAGGGGACGCCCACTCTGGCATGTGGGTTCTGCAGGGCAGCCTGGAATCTCTGAAGTAAGAGATGCTTACAAAGATTTGGCAAATTTCAGAATAATGTTGAATTAAGCCTTGGTAAACGGTAACAACAAAAGCAAGAAGCAGAGAATGATTTACCATGTAGGGAAGAATGTAATCATAGTATCATAGAGTTTAGCTCCTTTCACGGCCTTTATTCCTTTAAGAAATGCAATCCCATGTCTCACATGCTTTACTCCCAAGCATGTGATGCATGGCAGCAGGAATGGAGGGCCCGGCTGAGCAGATGTTTCAGAGGTACTGCGAGCCACACTAGCCTCCTTAGCCAGCCTTGCTCGGGTTTTCCTGTGCTCCGTGGTACTCAGCGTCTGGCTAGTTACATTCATCTACAACCTGCCGATCCGTCCTGCATCAGATAAACAAATGCGGCACAAGATGTGGTGCCATTTGAAGTCTCAGCCTTGAAACCCGTACTGATGACCAAGCCTCCACTTTCCTGCAGAGGTGAAGCAGTGGCGTTTCCTTGAAAAACTCTCTTGCTGCCATCACATTGGCGCTGCTAAGATTTCTCATACAGAAAACCTTGTAGTGAATTCTGTGGGACTGTTTTGCCCTTACGGGTAAAAGCTAACCAGATCTATTTGCCTGTTTTTTCCTTTAAATCAAGGTGCTTCTGATCCTTGTTTGTTATAGTAAATTTTTTTGGAAATACAATGCAGTTTCCCTTATTGGAAGAGCAGACCTTTAAAATACTGACTTTACTATATGTGGGTCTGGTATTTCTATTAAACTCTTAGGAAACCTACCAAATACAGAAAATTTCCTTAAAGAGGTTCTCATTGCTTATGATCAAGGATCATCCTTTCCACCCTCGCCAACAAGATTTATGTTGTTTTTAAAGGATCAAATTAAATTGCAGATAATTTATTCTAACCGTAAGTTGTCTAGTTTCTAATGCTACTCGCCAAATCTGTAAAATCTCTTATGATAGAATTACTTGGAAAAATTAGAGTTCCTGTAATAGTTTGTACAGTCTTGTCATCCTTCCATTTTGGAGTATCTCTCTGGACTTGCCTGTACCAACTGTACCAAATGATTTAGATAATTGGATTTATTTCTTGGAAACATTTTCAAGTTTACCTCAAAGACTGGTATCATTTCTGGGTTGTCTTCTCTCTCAATTTTCCCCAGTAAACAGTTGATTCCAAACGGGTTTGGCTTTGCCATTCTATTGAGCATCTTTCCTACCCCAGGCAACTGTGAGATGGTTTCTTACAAACCATTTGGCTTTTACTTCCAGAAAATAAGCTTGGGAAGGTAACTCACTTTTGTCTGTTTATTTTATTTTTGCAACAAAAGGATTGCACAGTGCTTTTTAAAGCTACCTGGAAATGGTTTTAGGATTATGTGCACACTGTCCTTCTCCACAAGTACAGATGGTCAAGAGTTTATTGTGTTGTGCTAACATGGCCATAATTTTGACCCTCGGTGTGGGTGCTCATATGCCTGTAGAGTGGAGCATGTGCCAGCTGAGTGAAAATGCGACCTGTGGGCAGGGCGTCAGGACCCGCCTTCTGAGCTGTGTGCGCAGTGATGGCAAGCCAGTCAGCATGGACCAATGCGAGCAGGTAATTTGCTTTATATCTAACACTCGAGGCTTTGTTTTTCTTAATATGGGTCTTCAACCTGCGCAATGTTTGATAGAGATGACAGACTGATTTCTTCTTGTCTTAGCTTAGGTACAGTTAGAGTAAGAGGAACTCAAAAAGTACACTTCACCTTGCTAGTTTGAACTTAATGGGTAAAAGGCCATTTGCAGGAAAGAGTTCATTAAAAAATGGTCTTAATACACTCAAAATGTCTTGAACTGTAATTAGCCTGCAAAGTGTTGAAACTGGACGTTTATGTTTAGATCTGGCTCTTTGGATTACACAGCTGATTCCTCAGTGTGCATGATGAACACCTGCCACCACTTGCTATTATATTAATTTACTTAGCAAAGGGTTGCTAGATAAATAGTACAGTTTGATTTTTTTTTTCTTAATCTAAGCCAAAGTGCCTCCCTTCCGCCTTCAAATTGGCCATTTTATTGCCCCTTTTTATTATATGTCAGGTTTGGACAAAACTTATAGTCAGATCTATTCCAAATAAATCATACTTTCCTTCCCATCATATAAATGAAAAGCACTCTGGGGCAGGTTTAATAGAAATAAAGCTGACCACATGTTGTTACACTGTAAGAATCACTAACAAGCCTTTGATATAAACTGGGAATATGAGGCTAGTTAACTCAGGTTTCCACTGAAATGTTCCTAACAAACTGGCAAAATGAAATTGGCCCCATATTTCTTAACATAGGTGTAGTCCACAAGTAGAAATTAAAAAACGAAGCTAAACCTTCCTCACCTGTATTTTCTCAACATGCATCTAAACCAACAGTACAACCATAGTCCTGGACCTAAAAGCCTGAGGGCACACCGCCTGAAGCTGACTGTCCCATCTGGTAAAATTCTGAAGCCTGGCATAAGGGATTTATTTTAGCATTTTATTTCACTGCCTCGCAAGAAGTCTACTGTGGGAAAAAATAATAACAAATGTACAACTTCAAACAAGTGAAAATCTTACATTTAGTGTGTGGTTTAAATCTTTTCTTTTGAATGTGAAGATATAAATCTTCATTAATAGAAAAGCCATCTCTCTACTTTCCAAATAACATGTTCAACAAATATTTAAAGAATATCAGTTTAAAGAAGTCCCAAATTATCAACCTGACTAGAATACCCATATATCTTGAATGGGTTCCCTTGCAGTAATTTATATTTTGCCCACTTGTCAAGCAATCATGCATTAATCTTTAATTTCAGCACAATATGGTCACTCTAATATTTAACGTGTTGAATATCAAAGTTTTCATAAATAAACATACAACCAGTGAGTGATTCATAGACCAGAATTTTTATTTATTCTTTCTGTTGTTGGCTGACACCAATTTCTGAGGTGATTTATTCTTTTACTAAAACCTCCTCCACCTTGGCCATTAGAATATTGTTATATTTCACCTGGACGCTGGTTTCAGAGAGGACGGAAAGGAAAATAAATTATCACTAGTTGTTCTATGTTTAACATCACCACTTTGTTTTAAGCCTAATTGATTATTTTATGGCCTTGAGATGTGTTGCTGATATTATTTTTATTCTTACTTTATTCCTTTTTCAGCCTGCCTAGCTGGTAATTTTGAGCTCTTTCTGTACTATGGCCAGAAGAGCGAAGTGCCAGAATTTGGCACCGGGACACCCTCCTGCCTTGCTACCTAAGCAAGAGGACACATCTCTTTGTTATGTGAACTCCTACTTTCTCAGCACCTGAGAAGCCTAATGGCCCATCTATTCTATCATTTAGGATTTCCTAAAAAGAAACAGGAGCTGACTAATTTTTACTGTGTAAAGTAAGGGCAAAAATTTTCTATGTCACACCAGTTCATAGAAGAAAGGATAAATGTTTTTCAACAAAATGTACAAAGGTTATTATCTCAGATAAAGGACAGTCTTTCCCCCAAAAAAGATAATTGGAAACTTGATAGAGTCAAATACATTGTCCTTGTTTGGAGCTTATTTATTCGAGAATTTAACTTTTAAAGTGTGACTGCCACTTGCTGAACAAAGTTTTGGGACTCATTCCATCAGTGCTATTCTATAGGTGCCATGCTTCATCCATGCTTTTTCAACTGGAACACCACTGTCTATCACAGTGCTGCGTTCTGTACATACACGCGTATTAATTGGCAAAGTTTTGCTGTTTATTTTGTTTTGTTTTGCCTACTTTATCTCTTTCAAGTTTTTGTTCTCCTTTTCCAGTGTTTCTCAAGGTGAGTGCTATAGACTGTTTATATCATAATCACATGCCATGCTTGTTTTAAAAATGTAAATTCCTAGCCGTACTTCAAGCAATTCAGAACTCTTGAAACAGAATCTTTGGTGTGGGGAATCACCATTTTAACAAGTACCCATATGTAGCCCTCTGCACAATGGAAGTTGGAGAAACCCTTCCATTCCATCCTCTCCTTCCACAATCTTTTTTTTTCCCCTTTCCTTATCAAAGAAATGTTGGTAAGAATAGAAGCTAACAATTTGGGGAACATTTGCTAAAATCATTTGCATTGAATGTAGATGAATTCCTTGTTCTAATTTTAATTAAGTCCTAACTGGCTGGCTCCTTATTTAATAACATGCCAAATCAACAGTATCAACAGGTAGCCTCTCTCCGGTGAACTCATATTTCAATTCCATTTGCAGCTTAACTTGGAGAAGCCCCAGAGAATGAACATTCAATGCCTGGTGGAATGTGTTGTCAACTGCCAGCTCTCAGGGTGGACAGCATGGACAGAGTGTTCACAGACCTGTGGCCATGGAGGTATTTGTGTTCCTTGTCTGATCCCACTAAATATCTTAGTTTTTTAGCCCCTTTCTGTATTCCATAAATTCATAAATGAGCATAAGCCACGGTGGCCAGCTGAGGGCATTTGAGGCTGATGCAGAGGGCAAGAGACAGAACAGGGCCTCATATTAGTCCTCTAGGGCTGGGCAGATGTTACAGAACTGACCTGTTGATGGTGGGAGACTCCAAAGGGGCTGCTGAACCTGTGGGACCAGTGGGATAGTCAAGAGGTCAAAAGCTCAGTCAATTCAAAGAATGTTGTCCTCCATGGTTTTTGGAAGAAGTATGTATTGGATAAGTAAAACTGGCTGCTCTATCAGATGAATCCCAGAAACACAGTAGCTTAACATAAAAGTCCAGAGACTTACTTTCACCCGCATAAAGCCTTGCCAGTTGGGAGGGGTCGTTTCTGCTGCAAAAAGTCAATCAAGGACACAGCTTAATAGAGGGTCTACCACTTTCACATAACCAATTTCTCCCAGCTATCAGCGTCCAACTGGCTCTGGAGGTTTAGTATGGGCCAGATTGGAAGTGGCATACATCTCTTCCACCTACATCCTTTAGACAAACTTAGCCACAATTTCCCAGCTAGGTTTAGGGTGGCGGGGCAGGAAATGTAATTCCTGGCTGGCTAGTCACTCCCCAGTAATGGTGTTACACTATGGGGCAAAGGGAGTTTGAATCATAGGTGGACAGATAGCAGTCACTGCCACAAGGTTGCAAGATCTCAGTGGGTAAGTAATGAACAGTGCCAAGGAATGCAGAAGGCAACTGATACTCAGAAACTAGACATATGGATACATAGGTGACATTCCAGTCACTAGGTTAAACAGGGTCCAAGACATGTATCTATGAGAAAGGGAGCGACAGCAGCATAGCAGGGAATCCCAGGACTGTGGTTTAAGACCAGTCCTGAAAGAGAACTGCAATTTACCAGAAGAAAAATATCAGAAATTTGGATTAGGGATCTAGGGAGAAATCCAGACATCTAGCCAGGCACTGAACAGGGGAGGGAAAGGCAGGAAGGAATCATGGAATCAGGGTGGAAGTAGGGATACCAAGACCTAGGTCTGGTTGCTAACCAGAGATATTTGGAAGCAGTTTTTTCAGAAGAAGTGTTGTGACTGGACCACTAGCACTAGGGTGTGGGCTTATTTCTAAGCTACTCACAAGTGGGTATGGTGGGGTCAATGATAATTCTCTGCCTTTGTTGGGTTAGTCTGAGGACCTGAGGCAGGAGTGAGCATGGAAGAGGGGCTCGTCTGTAAGCTCAGCCGTAAGATCCTGGAGAAGACAGAGCTGGGAACAGTAACCAGGACAGGTGTCGGGCACACATGACTACGGGAAATTGGACACCTAGTTCTGATAAGAGCATCATTCGTATTGAAAACGTGGGAAACACAATATATACTACTAATAAAAACAAGCCATTACCTGTATAATTGGGACCCTATTAAAAAAAACCCTTGGGTAAGTGTTGGGACCAAGATTTCAGTGACTGATCTGCAGTTCCTCAAATATTCTGAGAGGCAGCATGACGTAGTTTACACATCACAGTTGGATAGATCTAAGTTCAAACTGCAGCTGTTTGGGCAAGTTACTTAATCTTTCTCAGTCTCATTTTCTTCCTCTGTAAAGCAGAATTAGCAATCTTTTTTGAGGCTTGGTTTTTGGTTTGAGAATTAAACAATAGGAAATGTCTGAGCGTAACTAGCACGGTGACTTGGAAACAATGAGTATTCAGTATATGTTTAGTATGTTTCTACCTCCACCTTCCTCGACACCAGTAGTAAAGAGGGTGATTGGAGACCTTCTAGGGTCTTTTGAAGGTGGTCTAAGTCACTCTTCTTTCTCACTTTCATTCCTCGTCCTTTTTACCCCACTCAAAATCCATACATCACAGTCACAACCTCAGTGATATTTTTAAAATGGGAAACTGGTCAAGTGTTTTCCTATTGACTTTAGTCGTTCACAAATCCACTTATCCATTAAACAAATACTGATGTGCCAGTTATAGTTCTGCACGTTGGGACCGCAGCGGGGGGGAAATGTCCATTTCCCTGTGCACGTGGAGTTTACCATCTAGTTGAGGAACAACAGACAGCAGACAAACAGGTAACGTTGCGTTCCGATGCGTTCACTGAAACTCATACAAATGAGAGGGGTTATTCATACAGGCAGTGCTTTTCATCAGAGAAATCATTTGCTTCTCTGTGCGGAAGTGACCCACCCTCATTAGTCGACAGCAATAAGAACTCAGAGGGGAAGAGCATGCGGCCACAGCGTGATGCCCAGAGGCAGCCAGCCCCTGCCAGTGACTGTGCTCCCCTCTCTGCCTAGCTACGCAGGTTCTTAGGCACTATTACCCAAGAAAGGATTCAATGCAGTGAGACAGAAGATCTGTTTATTATTATTTTTGACAGTAATTCCTAATTCTGCCATTGTACCAAGTCACTGAAACATGACATTTCTTCATGTTATTCCAACACAACACCTTCATAAATAAGACTCCAAATAGTAAGTTCAGTATTAAGATATGACTTTAATTTTTTCAGCAGTTCTGCTAGTACTGTGGAGTTATCAGGCCCTTTTATTGTCTACTTGGGAAAAAAAAACTTCCAAATCTGAATCCCACTGTTGGAACATTCTACGCTATTAGACTTTGAACTGAAATTCACCTTCCTCTAATCCTTAGAATAATCAACAAAGACAATCAAACAAAGAAGATTTTCTAAGGAAAGTCACTTTGTGAACTAAGGGACTAGGGAGAGAATGTTAACCACTTAGAGAAGTCAAGTTGCATAAAGTACTTGGGAATCATCTGAATAGTGTCCATTTGCAAAAAACTATGGCACCAGTTATAAGTCACTTCCAACTGCTTTTTCTAAAGGACTAGGAGGATATCTTCTTGGGAATTCTTTCTTTAGATGTCTTGATTTTCTGAACTGTTAAACGTAATAATACCATTTAAAACTATTCTGCAATCCTGATAATTGACAAACCCTACAGCAATGAATGAATGTCCTTTTATTCATTTAGCAGATTTATAAAGTCTATGCCTGCTATCCTGGCACCTACTAGAATCCTCTTTCATTTTCAAAAGTATCAGTGTGGAAAATAAATTATATGGTCACCCTATTATTTGGAGTTCTATTCTTGAAGGCAAGACTGTAGAAGTTTGTTCTTTTATTTCATAACTATTTATTGGATGTTTTCTGAAGATCAGTAACACTTCTAGGAACTGAACATATACTGAGAATGGTTCAGATCAGATCCCCAGGCAAACAAAGTCCCCCTGGCTTCATGGAATTAATATTCTATTGGAAAGCGAAGTGGAGGTGAGGAGTCAGAGAGAAGGCAAATAAACAAGTAGATAAACACAAAAATGACAGGTGATGATAGTGCTCTATTGAAACCAAAACAGGTCACATGACAGAATAACTAGAGTAGTATCTTACAGAAACATGGGGGGGGGGTGAAAAAGCCACTGAGGAGGTAAAATTTCTGTCAATATTGAATGGCATAGGGGGGACAGAAGCTGCTATAGCCAGTGTTTCCTTTACTAGGCCACTCAGTGTTCACTCTGACAAACACTTTTGGACCACTTATTATAAGTTCTGTGTTAGGACCTGCAGATGAAAATATAAATTTGAGTATTTTTCTTATAATATTCACTTGTGCCCCAATTCAATCTTAAAAAAAAATAAATTGAGCAGAAC
>PVKH010037468.1:0-11457 GCA_004027955.1 Chaetophractus vellerosus | reverse complement strand
GGCGGGGGTGTGGTGGGGACCACTGTACTGCCCGTTCTCCTGGTGAGCAGCCTGTTTTGGAACTGGAGGGAGGTGGCCCCTGTTAGAGGTCTCCTTCCCTCTCAAGGGACTTGCATTATCAGCCTCCATACGGCCCCCCACCTGTCCCACCCCACCCCCATTCCTCACACCTTTGGATTTCCAGAACATCTGCAGTACTTCAGGGGTGTGGTCCTCTGGGAAGGGACTTGACTGAAGTAACTGCCTTTTCTGGGTTGATCCGTGACCTTGGCCTCATTAGCAGGGGTGCTCCAACCAGTCACAAAGCCCACACCTCACTCTGTGCAACCTCTGCTACCACCCTCGGCGGCCTCCTTTTCAATTGCAAAGGCGTTCACGGTAACACAATAGAACAGAAGGAAATCAGATCTCTTCCAGACTTCTCTGAAGGACAGAAATATGCAATTTAGCAGGAAAATAATACAACAAAGTCTTGAAGGTTCGGGAAACAACTAATCTTTCTAGTCCATGCGTTCCCAGAGGATCCAGCCGTGTCGCTCAGATTCGTCAATCAATTTTAAATATAGTGTGGGATTCCTTGTGCCAACTTACTAACATAGACTCTGGTGACTCTTGTACATGAGGTGGGAAGTTTCAGATCACTCAGTAGAAATACTACATGTATATTAGAGTGGATTGGGTTAGCTTTATAGGAAGGGCTAGATCTGAGGATTCATAAGTGCTTATCTTTGGCAAGTTTTTACTCCCTAGAGACCAAAATTAATGCTTACTATGATAGCTGAGACACTGTTGTGTATCACTTTGTGCATCATGAGGACTAGAGGGTGTTGGTGCCAAGGGGATATGCAGTTGCCATGGCAGAGAAGGTAAATATAGAATACACTGGAGAAGTGAATTTCAGACCAGGGCATAATATGGCAGGCAAACAAGATACAGTTTTTCATCTGAGCCCAATAAAAATCTCAAGGATTTTACATCCTGGTACTTCCGAAAGAAGTTACATTGAAATCTGTGACAAAATGAAAAGTTCTTAGGAGGAGCTTTTCCCCTTCAATCTCTGAGTACCAGGAAAGACTCTTCCAGGGATGTGGGATCTGAGTCCTCTTTCAAGGGATTTTTCTTACGGTGCTAGTATTTGTAGAGGAAACATTTGCCCCTGTTTGCCAGCTGAGAACTTTATTTGTCCAACCCACAAATCAGTAGTAGAGTGACAAATGCTGTTGACAGTGATAACCTTATGTGTTCTTAAAACCTCAACGGTAAGAGATATTTAATTATGAACAGATTGTAAACTCTCTGAGGACAGGGGATATATATATATATTAAAAACTATTCAACAAATACTTAGATTTATGGACCACTACTGGGTTCTGTATCCCTGGGAAACAACTGTGAAGAAAAGGAACAAAGATCCCTACCATCATAGTTATATTCTAGTAGATAATTTATTCATCTTTATTATAGTGCCTTGATCTTTGTAAGGGTTCAGTAGATGTTGTATGGAAGGAGTAATGTCTGAGGGCAGAGGATGATTTTTTTTTTTTAACTCAGTTGAAAACTGGTAAGCCATGTATGGCATGAAGAAAATTCTGTTAACCAGAATGTTTAACCACAACACTGTGGTTTATGACCTTTGCAAGCTAAGAGGGAGCTTTGGTAATACTTAGGTCTAATGAAATTGCAACATCCCTGCCTTATGTTAAAAAGGGGTAGCTTTGCTTGGACATTTTGGATGTTAGTGAAATATAGCCTACCCATATACCGGAATAAATATATATTTTTAAAAAACAACTTTAAAGTTTTGTCTACTTAAAAACTTTCAGGTTCATAAGGAAGTAGGGATTTTGAAACAATATCCTTATTTTGCTCAATAATAGTTTATTTCTCAAAAAGTTATTTTGAGGGAAGTAGATGTGGCTCAAGCAGTTGGGTGCCTGCCTACCACATGGGAGGCCCTGGATTCGGTTCCCAGTGCCCCCTAAAGAAGACAAGCAAGACACTAAGCTGGCGTGATGGGCTGGGCTGGCACAACGGAGAGACACAACAAGCAGGGAGCGGAGGTGGCTCAAGCCTTTGGGCGCCTCCCTCCCACATGGGAGGTCTGGGGTTCGGTTCCTGGTGCCTCCTAAAAAGAAGACAAGCACACAATGAACAAACAGAGAGAGCAGACAGCTAGTGCAAACAATGAAGGCGGGGAGGACAAATAACTTTTTATTTTTAAAGATTTATTTTATTTATTTTGACACACCTTTGGGCCTTACAATGCACCCAGTGACGAAATGTTTTCTAAGTACAGTTCATACTCAAGAAGGGCCCAGCACAAATTGTCTCTCTCTCATGAAGCTTACCCTTAAATACTTAAGAGTCATCTTATATAGTTACTGTTTCACAACAGTTTGCTTTTTACATTGATTGAACATCCTACAGTGTTTTAGCATTGTACTCCAACCCTGGGGATACAAAGATGAATAAGACAACCTTGTTTGTAACTGCTGTGCTCTCACTTCCTCCATGAGCTCAGTCCTGATGTTGCTTCATGTTCTGAATTCAGTATCATCTGGGCCATTTGGACATTAAGTCATTCTATCTAGTATTTTTGTTTAATGTTCTTGTAGGTGGGGCTTATTTCCCCAAATAGTTAATTTTTTTATGAAAATGTATTTTCCAGAGAGCCTAGCACAGCATTTTGTACATAGAAAATAATACTTTTTGAACAGAAATTACGTGGCCAAAGTGGATTAATGGGTATTTCTTTACTGCCCCATGTGCAGGGCTTTATTGTATAAAAATATTCTTTACATTTTCATTCAGAAATAAAAATAATCAGTAAAGACTGAAAGATAAACAGGCTAGTTCTGTTTAAGCAATATCTGATAAATGTTTGTTCTTAAGGTAAAGCCTGCAATTGGGGTAATACCTGAACAAATTGCCAATTCCTTTTTTTTTTTTAATAGAAAATTGTCTGTCTACAGGAAAATAAAACAAAGGGGATAAGAGAGTCACCTCTTTAAAATTCTTCTGCAAGCATTTAATTTGCATTTCCCTCTAAGACTCAGAACAGGTCGTTTGTGTCTTGAGTTAATATATTAACAAATATTTATTAGACTCATGTTAATACTCATGTTTGACTGCAGAGGACCCGACGTGCTCTGGGAATGCACAATGTAGCATTAGGTTATAAAGTTATTTTACCTGGCTTATTTCTGTGGTCACAATGCTGGCGTGAGAAGTATTGTTGAGAGCATTTAAAGTTTTTAAATAGTTAAATTTGTTTGCCTTTGGTTTTGTCCTTTTCCTTAATACTTAGTCTCCTGGGAATTGTAGAAGTCAGGGCAAGACTGGTTATAGGGGAATCTAAGCATATTGGGTATTCATTACAAAGGATGGATTATCACCACCATTTATTGTTCCAGTGGACGAAATGGCGGAGGTTATTTACTGCCTCCTCCTTTATGAAGACCAGAGTTAAAAAAAAAAAAAAAGATATTAGATATTTCTTTCCTTTTGACTTGTCAAGTGAGTTGGCATTAGGGGAGTAAAAAGTAGCAAGGAAATATTGTTGTGATCTCGCACAAAATTTAAGATAGAACACGTTTCCAAGGAAAATGTTAATTTTTTCAAAGTGCATACATTCATTCTTTGAGCAGGCTTTAACTGTTAGAAATTTCTCATGGACTAGATATGAGGTTTGCATGTAGGAGTTGTTCTAGTATCTGAAAAAAAGTAGTTTGATATTCTCTATTCCCAGGAGCCAAATTTATCTCTCCCCTCTCTATACATAGGCTCCATGATTTTTTTTTTTCTTCCTAAGGCAAAGGTAAATTTCATCTCAGCTAGAGCCTTCATTAAAACAAATTCTAAATTAGCGTCATCATTTTAACAAGGCCAGCCATTGCCCTGACCACCAAGCCGGGCTTCCCATCCTTGTAAATCGTGGCTCATTTCCCAAAAGTTAGGAAAACCTATTAGTTGCTACCTTACTGCCCTAAATATTTCCTGCTTCCCCTAGAGGACCCGGGCTCTAACTTTTAACAAGCCAAAGAACAAAGCCCAGTGCTGAGGCGAAGGTTCAGCAAAGCTCTGGTAAGAAGCTCCCCGCTGCACGTGGGCCCCTTTACAGGGATACATTGTGGATAAAAGTGATGTGTTGAGCATCTTTTACTGTAACACAAAAACCTGGAGCCTGAGTATTATCCTTGTCCCTTGACTGGGGTTATAATAGGGTTCTGCCACAATTCCTCAAATTTTTATTTCTCTCAAATAAGATTGGAGGCCTTGCTAGCGGAACCAGTCTCGCTGGGTGGGGGGCGAACTTTGTTTCTGATTGTCTTATTTCAACCTACGGTGAAGTTATATTGCACGGCTGGGCTTTTTTTCCTTTTCTCTTTTTCCTTTGGCCGGGGCTGCCTCTGTTCAACAGAGCATACTTGTCACTTCTTCTGTCACCTTTAGTTAAAAGTAATTGTTATTGCAAACTCCCTCCATGCCAGTATCATTTCCTTTCATGGTGAAACCCACTAAGCTTTCATTTCACTAGCAGAAAGTAGGGAGCTTACAGGATCAAATTCCTTTTTATCTAGACCTACAGCACCTGCGGCAACACATTAACTAGCAGGAGTTGCTAATTACATCTCTAACTTGTTGATCTTCATGGCTTCTGAATTTTAAAAGCAAGGAAATTAATCACTGTGTGTCTCCTTCAGTAGAAAATGACAGGCGGGTAAATTCTAAATTCTGTTCCAGTCACTAATAATCAAATACTTGCATTTTCCTGTAATGTTTCTTTTCCCTCTTTGTGAATGGAACCATTTCTTAAATTCAAAGAGCCCTGCCATTCATAGCAGGGTAGATATTTACCCAAAGGACAAAAGCTTTAGAGACATAATCCTCTAAATATGAGTCGGAGAGAGATTGTGCTGAAAGTATTTCAGTAGTTGATATCACTTTATAAAAACAAAAGAACAGAGGCTTATTAAAAGTGCAATAAAAAAAACAAAAAACAAAAAAATGTGCAATAGTAGTAGGTGACATTTATTGAGTACTTACTGTGTACCAAACTGTGTTCAACACTCACTTCACTTGTATATTCTCATTTAATTTTCATAGCAAACCTTTGAGGTAGGAACTGTATCTTTATCTTATTAGGAAACTGAGGTTCAGAAAGGATTAATAACTTGTCAAAGATCACACAGCACCTCAAGCACCAGAAAGAAAAAAAAAGGGATTTGAAAAAAGGGAGGTTGGGAAAGTAACTCATATTCATCCTAAATTATCAAGCAGGGATCAGGAGGAGGCAGGAAGGAAGCTGAGGCTTTCTCGCTTAAAGCTCGCACCTGGCTTCTCGGATACTTTCAGCCATAGTTAAATACATTGTAAGCCACTTTATTCTTACCCAAACACTCATCACCACGGTTGCTAAAC
Organism: Chaetophractus vellerosus; assembly: GCA_004027955.1. Taxonomy (NCBI): domain Eukaryota; kingdom Metazoa; phylum Chordata; class Mammalia; order Cingulata; family Chlamyphoridae; genus Chaetophractus; species Chaetophractus vellerosus. Next base: position 6,036 of record PVKH010037468.1, on the reverse strand, counting down.
ATCATAAGAAATGGAGTATATGCTATTCATTCTTGGGGGTATTACATTGTAAACAGTCTGCTTTGCAGAAAAGAGTGCTTCAATACTTTTTATAGCAAATTCGGCACAAAATAGCTGTTCAACTTGAATCTGTTACCATGGTCAGTGGTTGTAAACTCTGGCTGCACATTAGAATCTCCTGCGGAGATTTCTAAACCTCCCAATGCGTCGACTCCACCAAACCAATCAAATCTGAATTGCAGGGCCCTACCCCAGGCATCTGTATTTTTAAATCTCTCAAATGATTTTCATGTGCAGCCTAGGTTGAGAACCACTGTGAGAGGCCATTAGTGATTCACTGGTACTTTCCTTTTATTTTGAGTTATTTTAGTCCTGTTAGTCCACTCCTCCAAGTGACCTTATTAATCTTTCTTTGATGGAAATTTTGTTTCCTTTGCCTTTCTCCTAAACCTCCTGGACAATTCAGATCAGGTTACATCGCAAATAAAGGATTGACGGTCTTCGGTAGGAGCAGTTTATTCCAAATGCCTTGTATGTTCCTACAGTGAAAATGGATATGCCATATAAAGTTTCTTTCTGGCAATAACTTCTCAGTCAGCAGTAGTCAAACATTCAAATGATCTCTTTCTCTCATGCACTTACACACACAGTGCAGATATCAACTCAGCAAATTTTAGTTTGTTTCAACCATGAGATTTAGGAAAAGTTTCCATCTCTCCCTAGCCTTGGAGAGTATTGAAGTATCTGGATACTTGAAAGAGAGCTCCCTCTGCCTCCCCTGCCTCACCTCGTCTAGAATTGCTCATACCAGAGTAGATCACGATGGAGTCTTCCATTATTCACTAGTTTAAGCTTTTCTCCTCCAGCCCTGAAGGCAGCCTGGCTCGGGAGGATCTGTTAAGAAAATTCACATACAACCAGGTAGTTGACTCTGAGCATACAGTAAAGCCTACCTCAGTGCTGGGAAGAAAAGGTTCTTTCTGTTTTAAGCGACATGGGCAGTATTCCATCACTTTGGTTCCCAGAGGACTTGAGCCGGCTTGGGCCCTCCCAGAGTCTGTCTGTGGAGCTCTTAGAAGTTTAGAAACACTGAATGAGAAGGGGGGACCTTTGCACAGGGTAGATTCAAGATCAATCCTTGTTTTCTTGCATCCCATTTCCAGTGAAATTGAACCCTGTGTTACAGTTGGTTGAGTGACCCTTTTTAAGCTTATTTTGGGAACGATCCTGGCCCCTCCTCATTGCATCTTTGAAACAAAATGGCGTTAATGGGAAACCATCGTAGTAAAGAATGCCTCTCCTTAGGTGTTATTACTGTTATCCAGACACATAGATTATCTTTGCTTTGTGTAGTGTATTAAGCTCCTGGACAGTTGTCGCAGTCCTTGTCTTAGTTTCCTAGGCCTGTTGTAACAGAGTGTCACAAACTGGGTGGCTTCAAACAACAGACATTGATTGTCTCACAGTTCAGGAGGCTGGAAGTCTGAAATCAAGGTGTCAGCAGGCCATGCCTCCTCAGAAACCTGTGGAGGGGGCTCTTCCTCGCCTCTTCTAGCTGATATTTGCCACAGTTCTGGCTGTCCCTTGGCTTGCAGCTGCAGCTCCTCAATCTCTGCCTCGGTGTCATGTGGCCCTCTCCCCTATGTCCAGATTTACTCTTTTTATAAGGACATGGATGAGAGTTCACTGCCATCCCGTTTGGCCTCATTTTAACTAATCCCATCTTCAAGGATCTTATTTCCAACTAAGGTCACATTCATGGCGGAAGGGGGTTAGGACACAGTTCAACCCATAGCAGTACTCGGGGAAGGATGTTGTTCTTGCACAATAAAGACAAAAATGTGTGAATTCAGATTTTGCTACTTGCTGAATGAGTGCTTTGAGTTAGTTATTTTACCTCTAGGATCCTCATTGGCTTCATTTGAAAAATAGGACTATTAACTTCTTTATGGAGTTGAAAGGATTATTAAGATAGATCAGTACTTCTCAAACTTTTACCCAAAGAACTTTTGTTCGTATGGGTTATATCTATCAGTATTTACCTTATTTGAAATTAAAATAGAAAATACTAAAATATTCATTTTTAAATGACAATCATGATTGTTAACATAGCATACTCTTTATGAGAACTATTTTCCAAAACAATGAATTAGAAGAGTAGTGGTGTTTTACATTTTGCAAATCTTCTCAATGTCTGGCTTTATAAAGGAAGACTGCTAGATTTGCAAATGTGGTTCGCATTGTCTGTTGTGATACTTTGTATGTCAGGTCAATCTGGCTTCCCAAAGATATGTAACTGGAAGAGGTAATTATGAATATTATTTTTTGACACAACACTAAAACTGAATAAATAGCAATTCCTTAAAGGTTAGTTGTAATGTATAGTCTGAAGCTTTAGCAATAAAACTTTTTGTGTTCTGTTACATTAAAATCCATTGGTATTTCTTACACTTTGAATCTCTTAGCAGTGCATAATTTTGAAACATCATGCACTGGTCATTTGGAAAATATTGGGTCTCTAAGTTATGTAGGTCTTCTAAAAATTGACTCATTCATTATATATAAAAAAGTCACAATCGTTCATATCGCCACCAGTCTCATCAGAAAACTCTTTTTAAGTATTGGCAAGCTGTCACGCTCAGCGTGGCAGATAGATGTTTTCCAGAATTCTAATTTTTTGCTTGAAAGTCCAAATTTAATCATTGGCAATGAATACTGCCAATTGTTTTCCTTGAAGTGGCAGGCTCATTCCATTCATTTCAATAACATATCAGCCAGATACTCAAGTCTGAATAACCACAGTTTGTTTGAAGTTGCTCTTTCAAGTAAAAATGGCATTCCAAGAAAAAAAATGGCTAGTTGCAGCTCAGATGGTCACACAAGTGTTTTTCTTTGAGATAACCATTGGATGATGGTCTACAGCAGAAATGCTTTGTGCATATTTCCCATTTCATCAACAGAATATTAAAAAGATATGTACTCAAGAGTGGAAATTTAATAAAATTAGTATGTATTGCTGCGTCAGCAGAGATATTATTAGGTCCCGGCTTTTTGTTCCCTCTTACTGCTAGGAAGTTTTGGTGCTACTGCCTCCATTCGTGTGAAGGCCCCTGGAGTTTTGCCTGCATTTGCTTCTACAGTGCAATTGTCAAAACAGTGGGACCAAAAAATAGAAAAAAAAATCTTAGCATTCTTTTGAAAGTAGTTCTGACCTCACAGGCTTCCTAAATGTATCTCTGGGACCCCAGCAGTTTGCAGACCACAGTTTGAGAACCACTGAAATAGGTATTGGAAATTGCATAATGTATCACTAATACTTCAAAGTTAGTTTTTTTTCTTCCTGTTTTTCATTCTTTGTGGCTTATGGACTTGGTGGCCAGCTGGTTTGAAGGAAGGCTCACCGTTGGGAGATTCATTATTTTGATGAAATCCCATTAGGATTTGTCAGAGCCCCAGTTGCCTTTGCTCTCCAGGGATGTTACCTTGAGGCTGAAAACAAACCTTAGTTTCATATTAACCTGGCTGCTGGTTCCTGTGTCTGAAGACCCCTATAATCCTTGCTTTTTTGTACATCGTGAGCATAATAAGTATATTTTAGAATATATTTTCCTAGTCTTTCATATCAGGGGGTCTAAACTCATGTTTTAGAGGCTCTTCTTTGCCCACGTGTGGACTTTAGGTGGCTCACCCTTGAAATTTTACAGAATGTTATGCAGTTATTGTTTTTACCCCAGGAGATATTGGGGGGGGGGCTTGTTGGGAAAAGTTAATACTTTTAGACAAATTCTAAAGGAAGTTCTGTGATCTCTCCCCTACAAAAACAAACCTTTAAAAAATTACTGTTTTAGGTTGACATTTTTATGGGGTAGCATCTACCCGCCCATTATCTATTTCCAAACACACTTTTTTTTGGGGGGGGGGGTGTTAAGAATTTGGAAGCTCCCTCCCTGGCTTTGTTCATTGTTAGCCTTTCACAGACCTCATCACTCAGCACTTGCTTATAAGGTACCTCACAGTTGTTTGCTGAGCCCACCTTCTCATTTCTTGTCCTCAAGCATAAAATGCTAGAGAGCAGTGCCTGTACCTTTCATTTAGTTTGTATTCCAAAATGCAAAGTCAGGGTTTGCACATCTTCAGATACACCCTGGAGGGGAATCTCAGGCCAGAGAATACATTCAGCTAGATTAGTGGGTTTCCTTTTTTGAGCTATCGAGATGGGTAGATCTGCAAACTCAGAATATTTATTTATGTCTCAATCACAAGATGTGTTTTTCTCCCACACATTCTCCGTTCTGCTGCTTGGATTCCAAGTGCTGTCATGAAAACTGCAAGGCAGTCTATTTAGTTCCAACAGTAGCATTTTTGGGAAACTTTCTTATTCTGTGGGAGTAATGTGGTGACTGCCACTCACCGACAAGCAGCAGCAGAGGATTCTGCAGCGTGATAGGTGTATTGTGAAATGTCACCTCGCCCTTTCCCGGTGTCAGCTGTGCCGTGCTGCCGAGCCCGTGGGGAGGTGGGTCTGCTCGGGGCAGCACAGCTCGCAGCAGCCTGGCTCCCCCCGCGTGCTGCCGGCATTTGTACCGTCAAAATCTGCCTTCCGTGCGGCGGAGGAGAACCGGATGGCGGGTTTTACACGTAGCGCTCTGAACTAAACAATGAGGTTGCTCCCACTTCAAAAACAATTTAAGAACTTTATATGTGTGCTTTAATTCAGTGGCTCACAGTTTTTGACAAAGCTTTGGCTTGTCTAACCCAGCAAATACACTAGCACCGAACAATTGGGAAATGACAATGCCCCTGTCCTTTGTGGGGAGCAGAAAAAGAATAGAGCTACGGTCATGGAGAACTGACCTCATTATGGAGAGGCAGAAGAATCACATCTAAGTAGTACACCGGCAAGGTAGGTGTATATGCCAATCAGATCAGTAATATTGTATTCAAGAATATGTCTCGGCTTGCTAGGTTGTGGTGTTTTTAACTTAACTTTCTGGATGTTAGAATTACTGACATACTAAAGTATCTTCTGCATTACTTGCAATCCCCAAATAATAAGTTTGGTCCCTCACCTTGTATCTTCATCAGTGTAGGTGTACCCCGATACTCTGTCTTCAAGATGTCAGACCTGAAACATAGCTTTGGGTTTTGTTGGGTTTTTTTTTTGTCGCTCTTTAGCGGTTGACAAAATCAGGACATAAGAATCTTTGACTCATCCAAAGTAACTGTACAGACGATGTTCAAAGATGTGATGTCCTGAACCGAGTTCACTTTTGAGTCAGAGAGAGTGTCCTTCATTTCCTTGGAAAGTGCCCTTCACGCCATGGGGCTTGGTAGTCCTTGTGCGTTTACTCTTTGACGAACTCACTCCCACTCAAGGACTGAATCTGGTGAAACTCTCCCCAGGGAAAATGCCACGCACCAGTGGGAAAGTAAGGTGTGGGGAATATTGGCTCTGCTTTCCCACCAGCCGGCTTTTACTGCTACGTGATAAAATGTGCAGCTTCATGTTTCTGTGCCTCTCGCCACTACAGCACCCTTTCTGTTTTTAAGGAAAGAAGGATTGTCCAAATGTGGAAGATGCAAGCAGGCATTTTACTGCAATGTGGAGTGTCAGGTAGGTGCTGGGCCAACTGGTCGGGAGGGCCTGCTTTTCCCTGACCTGGGACCCCGGCGTCCTTCTCTTCCTTGCCACGGCACTCCCAGTGCTCTCCTGCATCCTGCTTGTGGCGTGGGATGCGGCTGGATGGCCTGGTGGTTCTGACTCGAGATAACGGGCAGCAAGTGCTAGTCTGTAACGGTTTGGGGCCTCATGCGGGACCCAAAACAAGGTGCTGGAGTAGTAGGAAAGACTTCAGGGCACCATGTTAGATATGGGCAGGTCTGTTACCCACGGTGACCGTTTGCCCCCAAGGACACCAGCAATAGATGGAAAATATAGAGATGACAAAGGAAAAATATTGAAATGTTACCTTGAACTTTTTCAATTGTTTTTGTCATGGGTCTATACGTATATAATCCCTATAGCAGGTCACACCT
>PVKH010037467.1:0-11457 GCA_004027955.1 Chaetophractus vellerosus | reverse complement strand
CCTCAGGGAGCTTATATTCTAGTGAGATGATAAGTAATATCCAGAAAACAAATAAACAAGAGACGTGCTATGAAGGAAATAAAACAGGTATGTGATAGCTGTGAGCGGGGAGTAGGGAGTTGTTACTTAAGACTGGTGGTGAGGAGAGACCTCTGTGTGGAGACTATATTTCGGCTGGATCACGAGAAGACCTGTGGGCCGAGAGTGCCAGGTCAAAGGACCTGTGAATGTAAAGAGACCAACGAATAAGGAAGAGGGGCTTAGGAGACAAGGCTCCAGACGTAGGCACTGACTAGTTCTGAAGGGGCCACATGGGTCAGGACAAAGAGTCAGATTCTCTTATAAGTGTGATGGGAAACCACTGGAAGCCTTTGAAGAGAGAAATGGCAGGCTCTTGTTTCCTCTAGGATGACATTAGTGAATGAATTCCTTCTAACAATTTTGGTGACTGGACTTCCAGGTGGAGGATTTTGAGATTTAAAAAAAAAACAAAAACAGAAAAGAAAGCCCACTTCTGCTAATGGGACCTTTCAAAGAACCGGGGGCAGAGGCCAGACTCATATCACTCTTCTTTATAAATGCCCCTGAGATTAAACAACCCAACCATATGGTGGTGGTGGTGGGAGGGAGTCTCTCTGCTGCTTTATAAAATGCTACAATCACACAGTGTTTGCATCTCAGCATCTGCTATAATCAGTCATTTTGGCTATCATTGTAAATTTTAAACCTCTTTATTTTCCCCTCTCCTTCTCCACTGCACTACCCAGTCCCTATGTTCTCCCCTTCCCATCACTGCAAAACTCCTTGCATTACAAAAACACAAGCCATTTAAGAGAAAATAAAGGGAGAAAATTATAGATCAGCATAATTGTCCTATAAGTTCATATGTTATTTCCTGGGGAAATAGATATATTTGCAGCTTTATTGTGAAAAAAAAATACAGTGGTTCTCTAAGAGAGGCACATTGTTGGACAAGGGCTCTTTAGAAAATCTAAAGTTTTCTACTTTACTATATATCTCAGCAGAAAAAGGATTTCCATGAAATAAAGTACATGTCTATAAAATGCTTTACTTCTAGGAAAGGGCAATTTCCAGTTAGCTGATCATCTACCTGATGTGTTGCTAGAATATGTTTATTATATTGATAAAAAAGATTCTGTTTCATACCCGGGTCTGGAGTTAAACAGAACATTATAACATCCAGAGTCAAAGGCACAGAGGCATGAATTCCTAAAGCAAAGAAAGAAGATTCAAACCATTTTCTAATCACGGGAAGTTTAATTTATCACCTGTTGAGTTTTATTAATTTAATAATGATAACACCCCTTTCTGCTAACTAGAATCACTGAGATGATTTAGGAGTAAAATCTGTATATATATATGTGTATCTATCTATCTATCTATCTATCTATCTATCTATCTATCTATCTATCTATCTATATATATGTGCATGTGTATTATATGTATATAAACAAATATATAAGCTGTTATATGTGTTATATATAGTTGCTGTTCAAAATCTAGAGGTGGAAAATCAAATTGAACACAATGCTTCGTTCAAATGGCATTGCAGGTAGAGAAACCAATAATTCCCAATCCTTATCATCCATAAGCCTGTGTATATACTCATTTATTAAGCCAATATTTACTGAGTATTTATTATGAGTTGGGACCTATGATAGGTGCTGGGACAGAGCAGTGAATAAGACAAACCCCTACCATCATGCAGCTTACATTCTAGCAAAATCACATAATGAAATGTGTTGCTCAGGTGAACTGCACAAGCAAATCAAATTTGCCCTTTATGTCTTTTTATTCTATATTTAAAGTGAGCACATTTCCAAAAAACAAAATAGTAGTCATCAATCTACCCACTTTAGTTGACGGAATCAAATCTCTGAAGAACAGAAAAGATGTGTAGGCTTGTAATTGTTTACAAATATCTTTTTATAGAATATGTTAAATCTTTTTGAAGTATCTAAAAATGCCCAAACAACAAGTTTCATTGAATTTAAAATATCTTGAGTTTTTTGTGTGCATTTTTAGAAGAACTCTTTATATAACTGTATCTGTAAGTATATATAGAGCAAGATAATGACTATTTTTATATCAAGTTTGAAAAGCATAAAATTGAATCTTTAAAGAAAGCTCTCTTTTCATGGTTTGTTATAGTTCTAGAATCATGTTCAAATGTTTTTTGTTTTGTTTTATAATCTCCCCTCACTGATCTTTTCCATTGTCGCCCATTTCCCAAAGGTGGGGTGTGTGGAGAGAAGATAGGATGTAAAAGCTTTTTATATACATATATATATAATTAAAAACACTTAGCTCTTCCATGATGACTATTTCTCCAGCCTTAATCTTGACTACCCTACAAACTTTCAAAATGATCAGTTGATTCTGATTGCAATAAGTCTCTTGTCGCCACTGCCATCAAGCCAAACACTGTTCTGCATCCTAACCACAGATGCCTTGAGAAGAGCAGAATCTGAGTCAAATTCTCAGTCACTGTGCTATTTGATTCATATATGTGATGGTTGGGCTAATATGTCAACTCGCCCGACACAGTTATTAGGTCCAGCAGGCACTGGGCTAATTGTAATACCAGAGCATTCATGGACTTCGATCACCAGTAAGTTTACTGCATGGATGGCTGATTACATCTGCATCAATCAGGGAAATTGGATCAAGAATGGATGACGCTTTTATCCAGCCAGTTGACTGTCTTAAAAGGGGAAGTGATTTCAACATTCAGAGAGAATTTCCCAGCTCGTCGTTGGACAGCCAACTTCTCCCAGAAACTCATCGAGGACCCTTCATCGGTCTTTCATCGGAGCCCCTGGTTTGCAGCCTGCCTGCGGAACCTGGACTTGTGCATCCCCATGGCCACATGAGAGACTCTTATAAAATCTTATATTGTTGACAGATATCTCCTGTTGATTCTGTTTCCCGAGAGAACCCTGACTAAAACAATGGGGAACATGCATAAAAATATAGGTGCAAAGGCAGGCCGACCTGTCTTCAGAGCAGTTAGAGTAGCTAAATAGATGGCACAAACCAATCCTAGTACCATAAATAGCAGACTGGAGGCTTCTCCTTCCTAAAACCAGAAAAGGAAGGCTCACTCAGAGGCATGTCTTAATTTGAGGACTTTTTCAGATTGCCTCTAAATGGACTGTGACGTACTAAAGAACAGTCCTTCACCTGTTTCCTGATGAGTCAGGGTCCAGTATCAACAAGATTAAGAGTGCAAGAGCACCTGGGTCACTTCCAGCTTTTGGCAATTGTGAATATATCTGTAATACAAATACCCATCAACTGATGGATGGATAAACAAAATATCATGCATATATATTACTAGAATATATATGTTTTTAAATCTGTAGGATTACAACACAGTGAACTCTAATTTAAACTATGGGTTATAATTATAATAATATCCTTTCATCATAAAATTATACATATATACATCATATATTTCATGTAAAATGAACCACACTAATGCAAGATGTTAATAATAGGTAGGAGTATGGGTGCTCTATATTTTCTGCAACTACAACCTGTCTAACAAAAAAATGCAGAAAAACAGAAAAATAATATAAGGGCAGACAGCAACATTAGACACTACAACAGCAAACCACAATCAAACCATACTCCTTGAATGAAACAGGGAGGATGTAGACCACTCCCAACTATTCGTGTCTCACAAATATTTTTCTCTCCCTGCGTGCAGTCTAGAAAAACTCTTCCCTTTCCCACTCATAACAATGGATCTTTATATCCATTCACATGTGTGCTGGTTTTTGCTCTGTATCTCAGAAAGGAGAGCTGAGGTTTGGATGATGGAGGGAGAGGAGAGGGCAGGTTCAGACCGTGCGTCATTGTGACTGCCTATGGTGAGGGTGAAGGAAAGGCTCAAGCTGATAGACTTCTCCAAAAGATGGGGAGATGGGCCTGAGACAAGCTTCTGCTGGGTCCTTTTACCAGAGAGGGACCCCAAATGGGGAGGCACGTAAAACTCACCCATCCCTGCACACATCCTGCAAGATCAGGATACCTGGAGACTGGGAAGTTGTTATGGGCATCCAGGGATGTTGGAGTTACCATTGGTTTAATGAAGAGTCTGGCTCCATTTTTTGATGTTTGAGTCCTGACAGCTTTGAAGCCTCACCCCCTCCTCCTGTGCCCCGTCTCTGAGTAAGCCAGTATGAAAGCCAAGATGCTGCCATGGTTGAGGCCATTGGGTGATTTAAACCACAAGAGCCTGCTGCGTGCGGGCACCCTCTCCCTGCCCCCACACAGCCTTTCCTTTAAACAACAACAAAAAAGCCCAAGCCAGCCTAATTCCTTGCTCTCTCAAGCTATTAAGCTATTTTCTGAGCAGTTTAGGAGGCCTGCCTAGTTATGTGGGTAGTAAATTTTTTACACTCTCCTGGAGTATATGTGGAGACACCAGTCTCTGCATCGGAACCAAATCTGGGGCAAGGGTCCATCCTGTTTATGAATGATGTTCTCAACAGTGGACCACGGAGGTGGAAATAGTTTTCCAAACAGGTGTGGCTCAGGGATGGACTCATGGGAGCCTGAACTGGAGAAAGCACCAAATCCAAAGCTGTGATGATACTTGTTAACAGAACATCTCATGGGCACATATGTCGCTTTCCTTTAGGTATTCCCTAAAATAATAGGGGAGCCTTTGCCTTCAGGGTGGGTCTGAGGCCTGACTACTGATCAACCTATCAAGCCAGTAGATATTTGGATTAAGCGGTGGTACATAGAGATGACTATGCACTATCACAGAAGAATTTGGATTTCCAAAAACCAGGTTGTACTTTAAGAATTAACTGTAAAATCATTCAGCTGGGTCATAGTGGAGATGTGAAAAATCACTTTAAAGAGACTAAACAGTTCTTAGACATGCAACCCTTGTTTACGCCTTGATTATAGATTTTAATGGACCTAATGAAAGTAATTATCAGTGAGAAAGGGAATTTTCAGTAATGGGTGTATCAGTTTCCTTTTGCGGCTATAACAATGATCACAAACTTAGCTTAAAACAACACAAATGTGTTCTCTTACGGTTCTGGAGGTCAGACGTCTCAAATGGGTCAACAGAGCTGCATTCCTTCTCTAGGGGAGAATCTGTTTCCTTGCCTTCTCTGGCACCCCACATTCCTTAACTTGTGGACCCCTTCCCACCATAGAATCCCTTGGACCTCTGCCTCTGTCTTCATTCTCCTTTTTTCCTTCTGTTGTCATTTTACTTTCCCTGATCCTGACCCTCTTGTCTTCTTCTTATAAGAACCCACCAGATGACTCAGGATAATCTCCCCACCTGGAGACCCTTAATTTAATCACAACTGCAAAGTCCCTTTTGCCATGTATGGTAAGTATTCAATGCAAGTTTTAAGAAAGTGTATACCAAAAGAAGAAATTGATGCTGTGATTACAAACCAGGGGTCTTTATCTTTTTCTGGATCATCTGTCCTTTTGAGAGGAAACTATAAGCTCTCTAAGCTCTCCTCCCTCCACACACAAAATTATTCACAGTTTTCCTCTTCAGAATTTTTTATTTTCTTCATATAAATCTTATCTATATTTGTTAGATTTATACCTAAGAACTTTTCTTTTTCCTTTTTTTATTTATTTTTTGTTGTTGTTGTTGGTGGTGGTGGTGCTAACGTCCACATGAAATTTAAGGAAGTTAGGAAGTTTGGTGTCTCCTGTAAACCATGTTATTGAGTTTTACTCGGATGATTGTTTGTTATTGTTATTTGATATCAACCTTACTGAACTCTGGGTTGCAACCTATTAAGAGCTCTTTTAGAAGTTCTAGCAAAGGAGGCCTGTAGCTTATAATAACGTGCTGGAAACACAAATTTCTCTTTGCTTGAGTAGCCTCAGAGAGGCTGGGCCTGAAGAAGTGGCCTAAACAGCCAGGTCGGTCCAATCAACCCTGGGATCAATGAGTGACAGACAGATGCCTTAGCAGATCTCCCTTATGTCTAGTGTTCTTTCTGGAATCAAGATTTTCCCAGCTTACACTTTCAAGGGATCTTGTCCTTTAGCTTGTTCAAAGTAAAAGAAACTCTCTTTTCCCCATCCCGCTAATCCCACCAGCCTTTAACTCACTGACTTACCCTTAAAAAAGCTGTCAGACTTTTAGGTCTGCTAATGGCCTAAAATGAAATTTACCTAAAAAACTTTGCAGCTAACTCTCCAATATTCTGTTTTTTCTTTCTCTTTAGTTTTTTTTTTCTTTCTTTTCTTTTGTTTACTTATTTTGTTCATTTTGTAAACACCCTTAAAAAGAACATGATGCTCAAATATCTACTGTTACTCCAGGGGCTTTCGTTGACCTATCAGAATTTAAGTATATTTATGCTTGGCAGTCAGCAATTGATGCTTTACTCCTGTCTTTATTTCCCAGCTCCTTTATTCTGGTAACCTGTACTCCTTTGCTATTGTCTCTGCCTGAATATTTTATCTTCAGCTTTGATCAAAATTCTTTTGATGTAGCTTTTTGTAATATAATCTATCCTTAGTTTACCGTATGTCTTCATCATCGTTTGGGGGGGGGGGGGAGTCTTTTTAATACAATGCTTCCTAGTGGCCACCATCTTTATTTTTATGTCAATTTTCAACTCACCGATGAAGTCATAGAGGAGATGTTGTCTCAGTTCTGAACAGTCTAATTTGAGAGGAGTTGATAAATCCTTTTCCTATATAATATTTCAATTACAGCTTCAGCAAAACTTCTACATCTCTCAAAATTGGTTAAGGACAACTCAGTTCCAGGTCCCTGGGACTTACTAGCTATGTGACTTTCAGTAAGTTACTTAATAACACTGAGCCTCAGTTTCCTCATCTGTTAAACGGAGATAATGTTATTCAAAGGATTATATTCATTAATATAGGAATTAGAAGATAGCCTGGCACAGAGTAAATGCTGTGTAAAGGTTTTTCTATTGTCAAATATTATGGGCATTTTTGCTTATACAATAGAGTTGTTATATAGGTCCTGCAATTCAAAACTGGTATCCTTGCTATAGATTACTATTATTGGGGAAATGGTATTAGCAAAAACTGCTCTCATGATTCTAAATATTCCTCTATCCAGTAGTGTCCAAGATAAAATTATTTTATCCTGAGCTCTGAACTATAATGGATTGTATTAAAAAAAGGCCCCAATGTATTTGTTTTAGAACATTCAAATTATACTAAAGTTAAACAAGTCAAAGAAATTGTCTTCATGTCTGGCAGTTTTACAGACTGACAACAAAGTTGGTTTATCTCTTGGTCTGGATCAATTTGGAAAATCTTATGTGCTGTGCTTTTGTGCACTTTTAGATGACAATCCAATAGGGTCACATATCTCTCGAAGTGATTATAGTCATCAGGCAAGATTTTGAAAAAGTGGCAAGAAGGGGTATTGAGCTTAAAATAACATGGTTCCTAAGCTCAGCTCCGTTGACTAGCAATGGCTGCATATGGGGCTGCAAGGCAATGCACTCCTCTTTTTAATCTATTCCTCCTACAGAGGTGATTTCTTCAGACAAAGTAACAAGACTGGTTCTTTAGTTCACAATCATTTTCTAGATAATTAAAAGTTAAGAACTGGATGAGGCCTTCAGAGACAATGAAACAAGTACTTAAAACGAAGGGGAGCATTCCTGAGCCCACAGTGCACTTATCGTTTAAGAATTTATAAGGACCATTAGACTAGGCCAGATTTCACAATTGAAATACCAAATATTTCCAATGGATTAGTAAACTTTTAAATTTTATGTTCTTTAAAGTTGTATTCATGAGTTCGCTTTACCAGTGGAAAGGGGAAAAAATAGGTTTAAAGGGGCTTGTGTATTGATCTGTTACATAACATAAACAAAACTTATTTGCTCAATTTTGTCATTGAATTGAGCAATTGTTTTGATGTTGTTTTGAAACACTGTAAAGAGAGTGACATAGAATAGTAGTCAAGTTCGAGTGTATTTGCAGTGAGACAGTCTTGAGTTAGGATGCCTCCCCCACCTTTTAATATTGTTAGGCTAGTTACACAGCCTCTCTAAGACTCAATTTCCTCATCTGTAAAATGGGAATTAAAAATACCTCCCTCACAGTGTTGTTGCAATGGTAAAATGAGTGATGTATACTGAATGCTTGTATCATGCCTGGCATACAGCCAGTACTTGGTCAAACAGAGCCTCTATCTGGCCTGGGATATTCAGTCAGCCTATACCACCTCCTCAAGAATCTAGTTTACTCCACAGCTCTTTAATAAAACTTTTATTTTTATTTAGCAAGGAGTTTGCTTACTTGAGTAAAGCATGAAGCTCTATGTAAAAAAGCTGCAGGCTCAATTAATGAATCGGCTTGACATCTTAAACTAAAGTGTCACCTGAAAAGGTTTTCAACCAGATACAATGTTAGATAAGTTTTAAACTGATTTCAGTGTGATTTTGTGTGTTGACTGGGGTTAGGAGCTATGGCTGAGTTATGGCTCCAATGAGAGGAGCCTGACACCTAGGAGATCTCTTCTCTGTTCACACCCCTGTCTGTCCAGCCCTCAGTGCTGCGCAGTGGAAAATTCAGAAGAAGATGACCATCTGTCTTCAAGAGCCTTCAAGTAAGGTTGAATGAAAAACTTGAATATGAGAAATAATAACAGGACAGCATAAATTTACAAAATCATAAAAAAGAATGTCCTATAAGAGAGAAGGGGGAAAAAAACATACAAGAGGTTCCATTACTGTTTGTTGAATTGAATTACATTGAATTATTTTGGATTGCACTGTCTGAAAAGGCATGGGAGATTGGGGGCTGAGTTGGCTTCGACTCTTGGCAGTGAATAGAAACACATTCCCAGCTAAGAGAGAAGATGTGACCATTGTCAGAAATGAGCATGGAGGGCAGGGAGGGAAGAAGGCACATAATTACCTAACAAGACCAGAGCATTTACCTGGAAGGAGGTTAGGCAGAGATGAGAGCCCAGACATCAGGGCAGCATGTTGTAAGTGTTAAGGGCAGACCCAATGGAGACACAGTGCCCAGGTTCACCCACTGGTCCTTCTGCTTATACCCTGCGACCTAACCCTTACCCTACCTCGCTTTCAGTCTATATCAAATATAGAGAATAATACTAGTTTATCCATCAAGCGGTTATTATGAGAATTTAATAAGATGATTCCAAGGATCCACTTAGCAACAGAACATAGTACACAGTTAGAGGCCAGTAATATTGGATATTACTATATATTGAGTAGCAATGGTGTGCCATGCCATGTGTCCATACAACAACTATTTAATACTCACAGCAAAGCCATCAGGTAAGTGTTTTGTCCCCATTGGGAACACTGAAAGCAAGGTAGGTAAATCTAGTCACCTAAGGTTGCACAGCTAGTGAGTAGTGGGGTTCTGAATATGACTCCTCTGCCTGATTCCATGACCCATGTTTTTCTCATTACACTGTGCCACTTGCTGCTTCAGACCATCAGGTTAAGAAAAGTAGAGCTGCATTATGGATAGCTTTGCAGCACCAACATGACGCCAAGCTAGACCAGGGGACTAGCAGCATCAGCCTCACCCGGAAACTTGTTAGAAATGCAAATTTTCGGGCCACTCACCTCCCCCCCCCCACCAATGTGAAACTCTGGAAGAACGACCAGCAATCCGGCAATATGTGATTTTACGAGCACTTTGACTGCTCTTCTAAACCAAGCCCTAGGGCTTTGAAAAGATCAGGAAGATAACAGGATAGAGGACTTTTTGAACCTCATTGTGATGGATTAAATAGAATAAAGTGAGCCAAAAGAATTATTGTGGCAGTGACTACAAACATTAACCTATGGGCTTCAAATTCACATCACAATCAACCCAGCTGATGGATACGGTCACTACCTGTACTCACATTCAACAAGAACTGGTGAGGCAAAGTCACCGGGCCACAAAGCCAACGCCTAAGGAACACATCGAATTAAAAAAAGGAAAAAGACAGCTTTGCACCTCTCGTGACCACTGTCTATTTCCATCTATGATCCAGTCCTCCTGTCTGCTTCCATTGTGCACTCAGTCATATTTCACAGAAAAGCAATTGCAACTTTCTCTCCCATTGCAGTTGTCCCTACCTTCACTGGGATGCCCTTACTTCCCTTCTCTACCTGGCTGACTCCAGCCTTATCTGGGCATCCTCTCACCAAGGAAGACTTCTTACCCCCACCACCCCCCTGCTGGCAAGCTGGCCCCTTGCCCTCCCTCTGCAAACCACATGACTGCACTCTTCATATGGAGCAACAGAGGAGCCCAGTGGCTCAGCCTGTGAACTTGGAGTCTAACTCCTAGGCACATCCCACTCCACCAATAACCTGCCTGAGATGTTATTGAACTGCTTTGTATCAAAGTCTCCTTATCTATCAAGTGAAGATAAAAATTATATGAGGCATATAAAATGCTGTTTTAGTTTCCTTGTTGCTAAAGCAAATACCAGTCAATGGCTTAAACAATGGAGATTTATTAGCTCATGGCTTTGAGGCTAGGAGAAGTCCAAATCAAGGTGTCATCATAACGATGCTTTCACACCAGAAGACTGTGGCGTCTGGGACTGGCTGCCGGTATCCTGGACCCTTGGCTTTTCTGTCACATGGCAGTGACATGGCGGCCTCTCTTGGCTTCTCTGTTCCGTGACTTCCAGTTTCTGGCTTTCTCTCTTCTCTTCCTTCCCTAAAGTCCTCCAGTAATAGGATTAAGACCCGTCCTGAGTCAGTTGGGCCACACCCTAACTGAAGTCACCTCATCAAAAGGTCCTATTTACAAGGGTTCACACCCACAGAACCGGATTAAGTCTAAGAACATGTTTTCGGGTGTACACAGCTCCAAACCACCACAGATGCTTAGCACAAATAGTTGGCACATGGTCATTGTTGTTGGCACTTAATTACCTGAGTGGGTGATAGAGTTACCCAGCAGATTTCTTTTAAGGCAAGAAACAACGTAGTAATTCGTACTGGTATCCTCTGTGCCTGGCACAGACTCTATCAATTGATACACAGACACACACACACATTTGTTGATACAGAACCAGATATAAATTCTCATCTTATCAGTGGACTCATTCCTAATGGTATTAAATATTTTTTTTCTGTGCCATGGATTCTTTTGACTCTCTGGTGAAGTTTATGAATTCCTTCTCAGAATAATGTCTTTAACTACATAAAACAACACAAAATAAAATAACTTAAATGTGCCCAGGGTTATATAAAGCATAATTATCTTGATATATGCAGTCATTAAAAATAGTTGAAAACAACTTTTTGATCTAGTAATATTTGTGCCTTTTCCTTATGAAATAACAAGATCCAGCAGCAGATCTAACAACTGTAATTTCAAAGTGATGAATTTAAACAATATCATGAGATATTCCTAACAACTGTGAACGCTTTGGTGAAAAAAATCAATGGCACT
>PVKH010037466.1:0-11446 GCA_004027955.1 Chaetophractus vellerosus | reverse complement strand
GGCTGGCCCATGAATCCCATTTCTGATGCTGCCTACCTGTACGCAGGATGATACATTACTTAACCTCTCTTTTCTTTCTTCTATAACTTTGTACTAATAATGACAAGATATTCATAGCTTATAGGGCTGATGAGATAAGAGGATTTAAAATGAGATCAATACACAAAAGCTCATTCAATAAATGTAATAATAGCAGCAACAGTAGCAGCAGCAAGAGTAGAATCAGCAGTAATCCAATTCATTAAAGATTAGTATTATTACTGTGAGGCTTTCAGCAAGGTGTCCATCTGAAGAATGAATGGAAATGCATACTGTCATGTTTACCAAAGAGTGCTGATTCCATTCCAAATAAGTCACAGATTCTGGATATGGTATCTCTGGGAACCATATATCATATATGAAATGCATGTAGTAAGCTTTTATCCTAGTACAGCTTCCCCCTCCTTCACATGCCCAGTAAAACCCTTCCCCCACAAGGGTGTACCCACTGCATGGTTGAGAATCCCTGTCAGAGAAAAGGATTCCTGCTGATGGAGAGTATTGTGTCCCTAGTTGAATGGCACTACTCTGCCTAAAAGTTCTGTGGTATGGACTGGACTAATGAGCTTCATGGGAGAGATAAGGGTGCAACAGGACACCCATAATTATGCTAAAAAAATTAGTTGCTTACCTAAAATTCAAATTTTACTGGGCATCCTATTTATTTGCTAAATCTGGAAATACTAAGGGTAGAGGGAGACAGATAAATGCTATCATACCATGTTTAGCCTAGTAGTCTTGACTTCTCTTAGGTCCCTGATGCATCTTGACATCATGGAAGAGATAATGGAACACCCAAGTATAGCTCGAAGATGCAGATCATTACAGAGGGTCACGTATGCCACAAATTCCTTCCTCCCAGGGCACTGCTGCATAATCCCCTCTTGAGTTAGTCCTCCTACCATTTCCATAACAAAGCTCAATAGGGACATTTCCAAAAATAATGGGAGAAGTAAATCTGCAAATGAGACCTTTATCCCCCATTTAGAAATGTATGTTCACTCATTCTGTCAGAAAAAAATACATTAAATCTTATAACAGACGTTAATCTATCTTATTTTGCTCATAATTCTATCCTTGCTGCCTGCCAGGAATATGCCAAATATGTGTTGAGTGGATGAATGAGTGAATGAGGGACTGACAGAACAATATGCCTGCAGAATGTCAACTAGGTAATGGTGAAAGCAGAACACTTTTAAAGCAAAGGGAACACAGATTATCACTGAATAGCTCTGTTTAGTAATAACACAATTCACTACAGTTATTTTAAGTAATTTAAATTACTGTGACCAAAGAAAGAGTAATTTTCATAGAATAATTTACCAGTTTAGAATGGACCTAATATCTATAAACAGATGTACTAATAAATATAATATTACATATGAAGCACATTTTCTGCCCTAAATCTCAAAGCATTCGTCTCACTACCACAATTCTTAGTGTTTACAAATCCTCCTTTTCCCTAAAAGCTAAACCCATTTTCCCCGTACTTCCACCCTATTGTGGAACTTCCTCCTAAGCAGGTGGATGATCTAGAACTTGTCAAGAATTTGCTATGTCCAGCACACTGTGTAAAACCACCTCGGTAGAATACTGGCCCATAAATCACTAATTCTGCATATGTAGATCCTGCAACTTCCATAAATGCTGGCCAATATCACCTGTGAAAAGTGAATAACTCAACTGGCCAAGTACTTACCCAACACCTCTTTTCCATTCTTAGCTTCTAGATTTTTCCTATACTATTTAAATCCAGTATGACCAGCAGCCAGATGTGACCAAGATACCTCATTATAAAACTTTCCATCACTGCCTGATGGATTTTATTCCTTACTATCACTTTTTCTACAACTAAACATAGGATTGTTATAGAGCTTTTGTAATCACAGTCATTTCTTCTGAGAATACTTTTTGTTTTGAACTTATTGACGAATAAATATAAGGGTTGTAGCTTTTCTTGATGCAAAGATTATCTACATAAACTATCCCCATCAGTACTAATAGAATTTATTAACAAATTGTTCCATGATTCATGTCTTCAAATGCAATGTTATTTTGGAAAATGACCACATTAAATTATAATGATGATTTTCTTACTCCATAAATAAGACCAGAGAATATTTAGAAAGGTACTCGTAAAACCTGTATATATACAAAATAGAAGAATATATGCAAATCATATTTCAAAGAATAAGGAGTTTAATACTTTAAAATTATTGTTAATTGTAATACCATTTCGTCAATGGTACTGGGAAACTATTCAACAAAAATACTATAAAGCTAAACTAGTACATATTATATACATATCCAAAATTGTAGAAGAAAAAGAAAAATATTATACTTAACACATACATGTTGGCTAAAAAACAGATCCTGCCTTGCATAAGATTGTTAAATATGCAATGTTAGGTTGTACTTCCTGTGAGAATGTCAATTGCTTTCATTTCTCGGTATACTCTGACAGTAACTTGGTATTTTCTAATAGCAGTGCCATGAGTATTCTGGGTCATATAAGAAATGGTCATATACCAAAAAACATTTTCAATTCAAATGTATGACATTTACTGAAAAATGTCATACCTTTGAATTGTTACTAGCTGACCCACATTTTTCAGACATTTCAAAATATGATTGTTCCAAACTATAAACCATAAGCATGGACTGAATTTTGCTTTTTTAAAAAAACATTCTTTAGCTGCTGATAAAAGGTTTTGCACATAGTAGGCATTTAATTATTTATTGAATTGATAATACTGAAGCTGTTTACCAAGTTTAATAATGGATTGTAGAAGTAAGGAATCTCAATTGTATCTTACAAATGCTAATATTTCTCCAAATGGAAAAGGGATAAATTAAAATAGGCCTGATATTTCAGCACATTTCAAAACTTCTCAGTCATTTGATGATAACTTCCAATAGTATATGGTTGTATTTAGTTTATTTTTATTTTATTTCATTTATCATTTTGCTTATTATATAATTGTATAATAATAACAATGCAGACTTAGGTGCTTCTTTTCTCAGTACCTCTTAGTCTTGCTCTTTCTCCATCTTTCATCTTCTCCTTTTGTTTTCCTTTCTCCCCTGATAAAAAAAACTTAGAAATATATATTAGAAGGGCTTGTTCACAACCTCTCTGCTGATCCTGTCCACATGATATCGAAGATCCTCACTAGCAAATGGAAAATTCAATTAGATGCCCAGGCATTGTCCATTATCTTATAGTTTACAATACCGAAAAAAGATGCATGAACTTACCAAGAAAACCCCTGTATAGATAGCAGGATCTAGCCTTCAGTCATGTTTTAGGCCCTATATTCATCACAAATGTTAATATAAAATTAGAAAAGTTCACATAAAATGTCCAGACATTTGGGTATCCTTTAAAAATGTATGGTTTGGAAACACCAGGCTGGTATTCCTACAGAACAATAATTGGTTTTGTACAAGGGTAAAATTTTTTCTCTTGAAAAGGGGAAAATTGCCACCAGTGAACTCATCCTCTTATGTCCCTTTCATCCATTTATTATATATTCCTGGTTCTTGAAGGCCTTGCACCCTGGACTTCATGTTCTGACATTCTTGAAGTCTGCAAATATTAGGAGTGGTGGAAGATCTGTTGAGCCTCCTCTAAGCTGTGAGGACTTTCTTCTCTCCACATGAGGAGAAGCCAGGAAGTGGACAGGGTGGTGAGAGATGATCCTCATACTTCAACTCCTTGTCACTGCAGAAAAAGGGTCTAATTTATAAGCAGACAGTAGCAATTTGACATTATTTATGATTTCCAAAAATAGATATTGGATTATGTTTGTAAATTGGTCTGCTCCTCTGGACATATTAGATAATATTGGATTCAGAAGTTTCAATTTTACATGATTAAATGATGATTGGGGCTTTCCTGGGGCCATGTCAGTAGGACGTTGAGTCCCCGTACCCTTAGTGGGTGAGGACTCAGAGAAACCATACTGCAGAGAAGGGAAGTTGGAGTTTTGAGCTGGAGCCTGTGAAATAAACACACAGGAGAGAGCAGAGCAGCTGGGCCTGGACAGAATCGAGCCCTGGAGAAAGAGACAAAACCTAGAGAGCTTGATCATTTACAGCTGACCTTGTGGAAAGAACAGATCAGCTGAGCCCAGAGAGAAATGAGCCCCAGGAGACAGATGAGACTTATCCCAGCCTACAGTTGATATTGGAAGAAGCTGGGACCACAGTGCCTTAAGAGGAAGAGGAAGACTGAGCCCTTGCAGACATCAGGGAGCCAACAGATTTTGGAGAGGAAGTAACTTATGCTTTATGGCCTGGTTACTGTAAACTTCTACCCCACATAAATACCCTTTATAAAAGCCAACAGGTATCTGGTATTTTACATCAGCATCTCTTTGGCTGACTAATAAAAAGACCCAAGCTCTAATCCCTCAAATGGTCTCTGCAAAGAAGAATGTGACTAAAATAGAGTTAAGATAAATCTGACCTCTAAACAGCTCTACCACCACATTACTTCTCAACCACCACCAACATAGCTTCACCTCATTTCCTGTTTAAGGTGGTGATCTTTCTTATGGGAGCTATCGACTTTGTCTTTCCTTTATTTCAGTCTTCTCTTTTCCTTTGAGCCTCTGTAAGATCAACACATTACTATGAGGATCTAAGGAAAGCAGACTCAGAGGAGCAACTTCTCAGAATACTCCTGGAATCCCGGAAAGGGAGACAATTTTCAAATTTCTCACATACCTCTAGGATGCCCCAGGCCTAGTCTTTGCCAGCCAGACTCAGCCTTAAGGCATGAAAGAATCAACAGGAACGAGACTCTACTCAGTCCAGTGCTCTTAAACTCAGAGGAGCCCAGGGACATAATCACCACTTTTCCCAGAATAGCCCTTACTCTGACCGTGGGATACACAATCAAAATAATTATAGTTTTTGTTGTTTTTTTTTTTCCACAATGCACAGTGGATGTGCATTTCTGTGAAGAGCTGCATGGCACAATCCAGTTTTCTTTCAATTCTCCAGTCCACCTGTGGAGCAGGCCTCTTAGGGAGAAATCTACAGCAAAAATAAGCTTTTCAGTGGATCCTTTTAATTTGTCCTCAATAGAGCTTTAATGTCTCTTGATTTTCTCACGTTGCTGCTTTATGTGCAGTGGATTTCCTTGAGAAGAACAACCTGGGAACTGATGGTTACCTGCTCTCAAATTGTTAAATGACATTTTTACTTGCAATAATCACATAATCAGACATGACAATTTAGGTATTAAGCTTTTTCTAGCAGTTGGTTTAAAAACAAAGTGGTGTATTAAAATAGTTGGACATTCCAGTCTTCTTTACATGAATATGCTTTGTTGTGTATTCAGAACTTTGTTTTCTAACATATTAGAGAAACAGGAGCACTGGCAAAAGGACCAAGACAGGAGATGGGGAAACTGAGGGTAGAGGGAATGCCCCTATACTAAAGTGTACCTTCCCAGCTATCAGAATGCAATATCCCAACATTTTAAGCCTTTTAAAACCTCCTATAGGGTAACAGAAAAAATAAAATCTATTTGGAAAATGATCATTTATGAAAGATGATAATATTTTACTAGCCATATTAGTCTTGAAACAGATATACTATAACTTTTGTAAGTGTAAATGCCACAAATTGTTATCAAAATAGAAAGAAAATATATGAGGGTCATCATTTTCTCTATACCTAAGTAATCACTGCCTAACTCCTCTTCAAAACATTTTGTTTGTTTCTTTTTACTCTTCATCTATGGGACAGATGCTGAAAATTTACATTTAGAAGAAATTAATTGATCTCAAGTTTTGCATAGTTTATCTTTTGACCTTTAAAATTCTTATAAATTAATTACGTGGTATTATCAGCATGTAAAAATCATCTTTAAAAAAGCTATGTGGGGCAGAGATGTGTTTTTGTAATTATTACACTAAACAGCGGGTATTTTCACATCTCTGTAGTCATTCAACAATTTCCTGAAAAAATTAATCTATGGCAACTAACAGTTTAAGTGCTGATAGGGATGAGATATTTTATAAAGATCCCATGTGGGCAAGGGAAAGCTTCTACAGGAGAGAGGTTTCCTCAAAATTAGATGCGATGGAATGGACTTCTTTCTACCCCACAATTGTTTAAACAAATAAATAACTTTATTAATATATTGCACTGCCAGAATTAAGGAGTAAAGTATATATATTCTTCCTGGAGTGGTAATACAGTGCCTTAAAGATTAAACATAATTTCCACAAAGACCTTATATTGCTGGTCTTTCTACATGAATTGGCATCTGGCTTCTTCTGACCATTCTGCCTCAGCTCAAATACCATTTTTGGGGAGAGATCTTGTCTGTGTATTTCTGGAAGTCTAGGATGTTTGTTAAAGCATTGTTTCAATAACAAAAAAATAAAAAATAAAAAACATCAAATGTCCATCAAATAGTTAATTGGCCAAAAGAATTATGTCACAGCCATGTGATAGTATATTATGTAATTAATAAAATCATATTTTTGAAGAATATTTAATAACCTGCATAAAAAGACATGATGTATTATTCAGAAGAAAGCAAATTATCAAACAGAATACACAGTATTATCTCAATTTAAATGATTGATGCTATATCTATCAACCTATATCTATACTCATAAGCAAAGAGAAAACATTGAAAGGACATTTACCAAAACGGCAATAGTTTTTATAGTATCTTTATTTTTTAAGTTATCTATATGTACATGTAATGTTGTCTTAATTGTTAAAAAAGAAATAGCTCTCTGGCTGCTAAAGTATCATGTACATCAGCCTTGACAATTCTTTTTTTTTTAAATCATTACTTTTCAGTTAACTGTTGTGTTGTCACAGAGATGCCCTTCAGTTGCTGTGGTAACAAATGAATAATAACCACACTTGTGTAGCACTTCACATCTCACGAATTCCTTTCTCATTCAGTGCCTCATTTATGATCAACAAAAACTCAGAAAAGGTTCTGTGGGAGGCAGATCTGGTATCTCCCCAGTTTACAAATGAGAAATTAGAGGCATAAAGAGGTTAATGAAATTGTCTATGGTTACTTCTAATAACTTTAAGAGTTGCTAGGAATCTAAGCTCTCCTGAATTCTTAATGCATCTCCAAGTAAGTCCTATCTATCTATCTATCTATCTATCTATCTATCTATCTATCTATCTATCTATCTTTCTATTTGTTTATATATTCAGATTTACTTTCAATAAAAGCCTTTATAAAACCCAGTATATAATAAAGTGGAGCTGGCTAGTTCCCGTCAGAGATGAGGGACCCGAGGTTCTATGGGCCTGCCCACTTGTTTGCCTTTTGTGGGGTTCCTAAAGCCTGGCACAGTTTGGAAACCACTGCCCTATCATTGAGTGTCGTCCTGGTTAATTTCCATAATTATCATCCCTCTCACAGAGGCACAGAGGTAGCTTCAGCAGTTTCATATTCCAGCACTGTTCTTCTCAACTAAATCGAACAGAGAGAAAATGTGTTTGTGTGTGCATTTCTCTTTACCCTCTCAAATGCCATGAAATGGTAACTTCCACTAAGTGCTGGGGACGTTTTCTCACATATACCAGAATTCATAGCCATGTAGGACCAGTGGACAGATAGAGCATTCTAGAGGTGTGCTGTATAATATAGTACTCGCTAGCCACATGTAGGTAATTAAATTTAAATTAATTTAAAATAAATGCAAGTTTTATAAAACCAAAATAGGGTCTCAAACAGATACATGTACGCCAATGCTTATAGCAGCATTATCCACAATAGCCAAAGGGTGGAAACAGCCAAAGAGTCCATCAACAAATAAATGGATAAAGAACATGTCATATATACACACAATGGAATATTATTTTACCATAAGACAGAATAAAATTATGAGACATCCTGCAACATAGGTGAACCTTGAAAACATTATGCTGAATGAAAAAAGCAGGACACATAAGGACAAATATTGTACATCAGTTACAAGAGATATCTAGAAATAGCAAATACATTGAGACAGCAAGTAAATTAAAGATTACCAGGGGAGAGAGAGAAGAAGGAAGGGGGAGTTTTTACTTGGTGGGTATAGAGATTTTGTAAATAAAAAGTAATATTTTTTCAAGTCAAGTTCGTCAGTCACAGTAGCCACATTTCAAGTGTGTGATTGTCACATGTAGCTAGTGACCATCTTATTGGATCGTGCAGATAAATAATACTTGTGTGATTGCAGAGAGTTCTATTGAACAGTGTTACATTCTAAATGCTAAAGCTGAGGTTTTAAGTCAAGGCATTTTTGGTTCTAACCCCCAGATCCTATGTGACTCCCCAAAGCCTCAACATCTCTGTCTGCAGAGTAAGAATTGATGCTATCTATTGCACAGGGTTGCAGTGGGATTACATGAGATATAGGCAATGAATGTAATTTATCTCTATCCCATGGTGCTGGTCAACTACAATAGGTCAATTCACCCTCTTATAGTCTTTCATCTCCAGATTATAAATTGGGTTGAAATCTTGGCTTCACATCATCTTGGTTCAACAAAAAAAGCCAGTTTTTATAATTATGATGCATTTTCAGGATTTAACATTTTGGCCTAAGTTAATATCAGTACTTCAATTTCACATCTAATCAATTATTCTCCCCTAGCTACACCTCAGGGGTAACTATTTTACTTGTGACATGCACCTGAAGAAGGAATATGATGCTGTCTTTCTCTTTTTCCTTTTTCAAGTATCTCCAAAAACAAGGTCAGTGGAAGAGATTATCTTACAATGAAAGAAATACATAGCTTAAATCTTGGTATTATTGTAGTTTTCTCTTAGCTAACACATACCATTATATTTTCAGTAAAGAAGGTATCCAAATCCAGGCTATACTGTGAGTTTTTAAAACCAGTGTACAGTTCAGTGTGTCTCTTGTGAAACCCCACCACTCCCACCCCACCTTTGAATTCTGCTTTCTGGCCATTGCAGGAAGCTACTGGCAACCACTCTCCTTCTAAATTATAAAGGTTGGACACAAGCACCATTCTTTATAATCTCATGTTTCCCCAAACTCCAAGTGACATGCCAAGCTTTCCTAAGAACTTTCTCATCACTTTTTCTCTGGTCCCTTGGCAGAATGAGGGTCTTACTTTCCATACCTCCATAAATATTCAGCTAGTACTCACCAAAGCTTCAGAAATGTATCTCTCAGAATTTTCCCTTGCCTGGAGGTAAGTTAAAAAGATCATTCTCAGGGGTGGAAGTGGCTCAAATGGTTGGGCATCCGTCTCCCATATGGAGCGACCTGGGTTCAATCCCCAGCACCTCCCGGTAAAATAAAAAAAAAAAGAGAGAGGCTCACGGGCCACCAGGCCCTGCATGCAGGTGCGCCATCAGGGTCCCCAAGCTGATGAGACCTCAGGCCCCACTCGTGGGCATGCCAGGTCCTGCCGAGCCATTCAGCAATACGATGACATAACAGGAGAGTGACACAAGGGAGAAGGAAGACGAGATGCACTGAAAAACCAGGAAAAGAGGTGGCGCAGGTGGCAGAATGCCTCTCTCCCACATCGGAGGTTCCCAAGATTGAATCCCGGTGAAGACAAGACAAGAAGGATGAGAAGAGAGGAAAGGAAACAGACACAGAGAACTGCCAAGCGAATGGACACAAAATAGCAAAAATGGGGGGGGGGCAGTTAAAATTGGTAAAAATAAAATAAATAAATAAATAAATAAATCATCTCTCATTTCATCAGCAAGTTAGAAAGGGAAACACCACAGCCTTCCTCCCTAAATAAAAAACTCCCTAACTCCCAGACTCACCATTCATAATTGCAAATCATAAGCTTATAAATAATGGCAATGAGTAACAAGGGCTGATAATGTCTGGAAAAGTTTTTCTATTTTGGAAAGCACAACGTAGATTTGTCCATCAACTCAATCATCCCCAATATTGAGGTCTGAAAGTAAAAAGAAAAAAAGATGAAAAGAAAACATTCTACATTCTGGAAGGAATGCTTGACATTATAATTGGGAAAAAAAATTCTTACTATGAACATGGAAGCTATTATTACCTCCAAAATTGTAAGGAAATGCTCATATATTAGCATCATTGATAAAGAAATCTCTGGTCATCTACAAGGTACATATGGAAATACTGTGAAATGAACTCTGTGTAGGTAAGTACTATTTCCAAATTTTGAGTTTGAATATTCATAAAAAGAAACAGCATTCCTCTACTCTGAAGGCTTTCCTTGAGTCCTTAGGACTGTGCTTAGTATAGAATCAACTTTTTAAAAAACTTTTTATTTTGAAATACTTTCAAACTTATAGGTCAGTTGCAAAAATAAAACAAACCTCACACAGAGAACTCTAACATACTCCAGATCCACCGTTATTAATATTTTCCTGCCTTTGCTGTATCTTTCCATCAATCAATTCATCTATTTATCTATCAATCCGCTTTCTGAACACCTGAGTGTAGGTTGTATACAACATGCTCCTTGATCACTTAATAATGTCATGTTCATTTCCTAAAAGCAAGACTATTCACTTATATAAACACCTTAAGTACAGTTGCCAAGTTCAAGAAATTTAACATTGATATAAAGCTTACAGGCTATGCTTCCATTTTTTATTATGTACCAATAATGTACTTTTGAACCTTTTATCCTCCCTTTTTAGATTCCGAATATATTCATGTATTGTATTCAATTGTCTTTGTCTCATTAGTTGCTCTTTTTTTTTCTTTTTCTTAAATTATGGGAACATATATTCAACACGAAATTTCCCATCTCAACCACTCCCAAGCATACCATTCAGTGGAATTATACACATTCACAATGCTGTGGTTCACTCACCACCCTCCCTTACTAAAACTTTCCTTTCTCCCCAAACAGAAACCCTATACCAGATATGTATTAAAGCCCCACTCTCCCTGCCCCCCACCACTTGCTACCTATACTTTAATTTCTGTCTCTATGAGCTTGATTATTCTCAAATATTTCCTTTGTAGCTATCACGGGCTTAAATTTAATTTCCTAAATCAAGAAAAATCTTGTTTGCTTTGATGCTACCTTAATAATATACATAAACTATGTTCCTATACTCCACTGCCTCCTTACTTCTATGTAGTTGTTGCCACAAGTTACATATTTGTACAATGAGTCCAGAACTGTTGATTTATAATTACAACTTATAAATTTGCCTTTTAGATCCTGTAGGAAGCAAAAAATAGAGCTATAAACTAAAAATACAATAGAACTGCCATTTATATTTGCCCATGTTGTTATCCTTACCTGAGATTTTTATATCTTCATGAGCCTCTGATCTATTGTCTATTGTCCTTTTCTTTCCATAGCCAGAACTCTCTTTAGCATCTTTTGTAAGGTTAGTCTAGTGAGCTCTCTCAACTTTTGTTGGTCTGGGAAGGTC
>PVKH010037465.1:0-11455 GCA_004027955.1 Chaetophractus vellerosus | reverse complement strand
GAGGAAAGTAATGCATTCATATGCTGAGTTTGGCTTAAAAAGAAGCCACATTTGAGCAACAAGTAGGCTCTCAGGAGGCAACCATTAGGCACCCCATAACAGTAGGCTAAGTTTCTATTTCAAGAGCAAAGACTCATAAGGCTAGTCATCAATATCAAGGGTCCATCAGTGTAACATTCTCCTTTGCCAGACACTGCCTCTACACTTGGTGAACTGTTGCTGCTCCCTTGAAGAATGTGGCAGAGCTCTCCAGGATGGGAACACAGCAATCTCTCATTTACTGAGTGATTCTCCACCCACTGTGACCATGCCCCATGATCATTTGAACAATTTTATATATCCTGTATGTATGTTCAGGTGAACTTCCTCCCATGCACCCCCACATCCCTGTCACCCCCACCAACGATCCACTCCCACCCCAGTTGGAACCCATCTGTGATCCAAAACTTCTTTAAAGATGAAGCCAATACAATAGCCAAATACAATTAATAAGAAAATGAAATAATAATGATAAGTTTCAATGTAAGAGACAAAATACATGAAATATTAAAAAAACTAAAACTAAAATTAAAAGATTGGAATATTCAAAAAAAATGGAAAAGAAAATAATTTTTTTAACTTTTTTTTTTTACATTTTGCCTTTTATCACTGCAATATCTGGTGTCCACTCTGTAATGTGGCACCTTCCCTCCCTCACTCCCCAGTGTCTCACTATTTTTCATTTAATTTTGAAAGAAGTTTTAGGTCACAGGAAAATCACACACAGAATACAAGCGACTCTCATATACCCAGCCTCCTCCCCCTTTCCTCACCCAATATTTAAATATTAAATTAGGCTCCTATCAGATATATGGCTGCCAAATATTTTCTCCCATTGGGTAGGCTGCCTTTTTATTTTCTTGATAATGTCCCTTGAGGTGAAAAAGTTTTTAATTTTGAGGAGATCCCATTTATCTATTTTTTATTTTGCTGCTTGAGCTTTGGGTGTGAAGTTCATGAAACCATTTCCTATTACAAGGATCTGTAGATGCTTGCCTACATTTTCTTCCAAGGTCTTTATGTTTTTGGCTTTTATATTAAGAACTTTGATCCATCTTGAGTTGACTTTTGTATAAGGTGTGAGATGGTGTTTCTCTCTCATTCTTTTGGATATGGATATCCAGTTCTCCAAGCACTACTTGTTGAAGAGGCCATGCTCTCCTGACTGAGTGGGCTTGGTGGCCTTGTCAAATATCAGATGAGTGTATATGCTAGGATCTATATCAGAACTCTCAATTTCGTTCCATTGGTCAGTATGTTTATTCTTGTGCCAATATCATGCTGTTTTGACCACTGTAGCTTTGTAGTATGATTTAAAGTCAGGTAGTGTGATACCTCCAACTTCCTTTTTCTTTTTCACTAAGTCTTCGGTGATTTGATTCCACTTATCCTTCCAAATAAATTTTGTAGTTAGTTTTTCCAATTCATTAAAAAATACAGTGTTGATTTTTATTGGGATTGCTTTAAATCTGTAGATTAGTTTGGATAGGATAGACATCTTGATGATGTTTAGTCTTCCTATTCATGAACAGGGAATATTCTTCCATTTATTTAATTATTCTTTGATTTCCTTTAACAGTGTTGTGAAGTTTTCTGTACAGAAGTCCTTTATATCTTTAGTTATCTTTATTCCTAGGTATTTGAATCTTTTAGTTTCTGTTGTAAATGGTATTATTTCTTTATTTCCTCTTCAGATTGTTCATTATTGGTGTACAGAAATGCTACTGATTTTTGAGCATTCATCTTATACCTGCGACATTACTGAACTCCTTTATAAGATCTAGAAGCTTTCTTATAGATTTCTCGGGCTTTCTACATATAGGATCAGGTCTCCTGTAAATAATGAAATTTTTACTTCTTCTTTTCCAATTTCCTTTTATATCTTTTTCTTGCCTCAGTGCTCAAGCAAGCACCTCTAAGACAATACTAAATAGGATTGGTGATAATGGTCATCCTTGTCTTGTTCCCAATCTCAGAGGGAAGGCTTTTAAGATTTCACCATTGAAGATGATGTTAGCTTTGGATTTTTCATATATACCACTTACCATGTTCAGAAAAGTTCCTTCTATTCCTTTCTTTTGCAATGTTTTTATGAAGAAAGGGTGCTGTATTTTTCGAATGCTTTTTCTGCGTCTATAGAGATGACCATGTGCTTTTTGCTTTCAATCTGTTTATGTGGTGTATTACATTGATTGATTTTCTTATGTTGAACCATCCTTGCATACCCGGATGAAACTCACTTGGTCATGGTATATAATTCTTTTGATATGTTGTTGAGTGTGATTAGCAAGTATTTTGTTGAGGATTTTAGCATCTAGTTTCATTAGAGAGATTGATCTCTAATTTTCCTTTTTGTGATATCTTAGTTTGGTTTTGGTATTAGGATAATGTTGGCCTCATAGAATGAGATAGGCAATGTTCCTTCTACTTCTGTTTTTTGGAAGAGCTTAGGCAGGATTGGTGTTAGCTCTTTCTGGAATATTTGATAGAGTTCACCTGTGAAGCTATTTGGTTCTGGGCTCTTCTTAGTTGGGAGGTTTTTGATGACTGAGTCTATCTCTTTACCTGTAATGGACTGTTGCATTCATCATTTTCTTCTTTTGTCAATGCAGGCTGCTTGTGAGTTTCTAGAAATGTGTCCATTTCCTATAAATTATCATTCTTGTTGGCATATAACTTTTCAAAATATTCTCTTTTGATACTCTTTTTTTCTGTGGGGTCAGGAGTGATATCCCCTTCCTCATTTCTTATTTTGTGTATTTGCATCTGCTCTCTCTTTTCCTTGTTAGTCTGGCTAAGGGTTTGTCAATACTATTGAGCTTCTTGAAGAAACAGCTTTTGGTTTTGTTTATTTTTTCTAGTGCTTTCTTTTTTTCTATTTCATTTAGCACTTCCCTAATGTTTGTTATTTCCTTCTTTCTACTTCCTTTGGGGTTAGTTTGGTTTTGTTTTTCCAATTCCTCCAGGTTAGGTCTTCAATTTAAGCTCTTCTTTCTTTTAAAATATATGCATTTATGGCTATGAATTTCCCTCTCAGTACAGCTTTGGCTGCATCCCATAGGTTTTTCTTATGTTGTGTTGTCATTTTCATTCATTTCAGGTTGTTAATGATTTCTTTTGTGATTTCCTCCTTGACCCAGTGTTTGCTTAAATTGTGTTGTTTAACTTCCATAACTTAATGCCAATCTGGTTCTCTGGCCCTTAGTTATTTCCAATTTCATTCCATTGTGGTCAGAGAAAGTACTTTGTATAATCCCAGTCTTTTTTAATTCTTTGAGAGTTGTTCTGTGGCCTATCATGTGGTCTATCTTTGAATACAATCCATGTGCACTCGAGAAGAATGTATATCCTGCTGTATTTGGGTATAGCATTCTGTATATGTCTATTAGGTCCCAGTCCTCTAATGTATTATTCAGAGTTTTTGTTTCTTTATTGATTCTCTGTTTAGTCTTTTTGTTGTTGTTGTTTTCTTGTAAAATTGCTTTCCAGCCATTCACTTTCAGCCTCCTTGAATCCCTGGGTCTAAGGTGGGTTTCTTGTAGACAGCATATAAATTGATCATAATTTCTCATTCTTTCTGCCTATCTGTGTCTCTTGACTGGTGAGTTTAATCCATTAACTTTCAGTGTTATTACTCTCAACACATTTCTTACATCAGCCATACTTTCTTTGGGTTTATGTATATCATATGGTTTTTTTTTTATTTCTCTTTTTATCTTTTTAGTTGTTCTTACACTCTCCTCCAACTCTTTCTCTCCTGTTTTCATCCTTTCAAACTGTAGAACTTCTTTTAGTATTTCTTGAAGTGCAGGTTTCTTATTGGCATACTCTTTTAATTTCTATTTATCTGTGAATATTTTGAAGTCACCCTCATTTTTTAATGCCAGTTTTGCTGGATAGAGAATTCGTGGCTGGAAATTTTTTCTTTAGTTCCTTGAGTATGTCATACCACTGTCTTCTTGCCCCCATGGTTTCAGCTGAGAAGTCAGCACTTAATCTTATTGAGCTTCACATGTATGTGATGGTTCTCTTTTCTCTTGATGCCTTGAGTATTTTCTCTTTGGCTTAAGCATTGGACAGTTTGATAATTATATGTCTTAGAGTAGGCTTCTTGGGATTCATACTGTTTGGGGTGCACTGTGCTTCCTTTACATTTACATCCATCTCCCTCAATGGCATTGGGAAGTTTTCAGCCATTATTTCCTTCAACACTCCTTCTGTTTCCTTTGCCTCCTCTTCTCCTTCTGGAGTGCATATAAAGCATATGTTTGTGCATTTTGGGTTGTCGGTTAGATCCCTAAGTCCTTGCTGTATTTTTCTATCTTTTTATCTATCTGTTCTACTATCTGTTTGATTTCAGATGTACTTTCTTCCACATCACCAATTCTTTCTCTGCCTGTTCAATTCTGCTGTTATATGATTCTAGCTTTTTTTTTATTTCTTAGATTGTACCATTCATCACCATCATATCCATTATCTTTTTATGTATGTTTTTAATTTCTTCAGTATGTTCTCCCAGTGTCTGCTGAATAACTTTAATCTCTTACTTCACTTCATTAAGTTGGTTCATTATATTTGTTTGGACAGCTTTGATTAGTTGTTTGATGTTCTGCATCTCTTCTTGGTTTTTAGTTTGTTCTTTGGACTGGTCCATGACTTCATCTTTCTCAGTATGGTTTGTAATTATTTATTGCCTTCTGGTCATCATTTTATCTTGATGGGTTTATTCAGTTGTTTAGCTTCTCTCTCTGCTATAGAGTTTCATTTAGGTGGTAGTCCTGTTTGTGTGTTAAGTTTTCTCTTTGACACTTTGTTCTTCTTGTCTATTTTCTTGCTTTTTCCTATGTTCCCTTGATGAAAAAAGATTAGGGCCAAAGGAATCAAAAGAGGTAATATAAGAAAAAGGATATCAGTAGTATTGATTAAAGTTAGAAGAGGGCTGTATAAGACTTAGTAAGATGAGTACTTAACTCATGGAGGAAGTATACAGTAATAAGGGAAAAAAGTGGAGTACCTACAATGGAATGGGAAACCAAATAAAGAAAAATATATAGAATGATTTAAAATTCTGGAACAATGTGGAGAGAGAGAAAGAGTAAAGAAAAGGCTGTAAAGAAAAAGTTAATTTAAAAAAAGAAAACCGAATAGACAAGATAGAAATTGAAACCCTTGAAATTTAGGACTAAAGAAAAAAGTGGAATGTAAGAACCACAACAGAAAGCAGAAGATAGAAAGATGAAGGAAGGAAAAGAGATAGCGTTGGTAGACAAAATCAATATACACAGAAAATGGGAAATTATGGAAGAAGAGCATAGCAAAGACGAAACAAGCTAACAGCACCTATTTTTTAAAAAAAGGAGGGGGGAGGAAAGAGGAATGAAAAGCAAGAAACAAACAAACAAACAAAGAAAAACCAAACAAACACACAATCAAGCAGTCAAACAAATCGAAGGAAAAACAGCATTCTTTCCTGGGGCCTTGTGGAGCCTCTCAGCCTACCTGTGTTCATTAATCAATTACCCTGCAGGCTTCGCTCTACAGGTTTTGAGGTAGATTTTAGCAAGTAAACTAAGTAAAACTTTTTTTTAAGTAACCTTTTTTTTTTTTTTTTGGAGAAATTTGGGACCCAGAAGAAGACCTCTTCTAGACCATCCCCTCCGCCAAGGGGACCCTAAATAGGCTCGTGGAAACTTATTGAACAGTTTCCAGTGCCTGACCCACCCAGGGGAGCTGAAACTCTGATACTCCTCAGTGCAGAACTATAAAATTGGCTGACTCCACCCTCTCCCGAGTCAAGCCTCGGTATCCCAGGGCTGCTAGGTAAATCAGGCTTCCTCAGCAGATTTGCCTTTCCCCTCAGCCCGGCACCACTTCAAGTTGGCTGGTGTGCCCCCAAAGCTGCAGGGGGGTCCAGGCAACCAAACCCACAGAAAGGAAACCCCTCTCCACCCTCTGCCAGAACCCTCCCACTGTCAGAGTATGCTCCCTGTCACAAGGTTGCCAGCAAGAGTTGGGGCTCCCCCTAGCCCTTTGCCCTGAGGGTGAGGCTTGGCTATCCACATCCGCAATTTCCAGCTCCAGAAAAACTCACAGGTTTATCTTGAGCAATCCGACTCCCTGTCCAGCTCCCTCCAGATTGATGTCCCTAAGGCTCTTGCTCTGTGGCTCCCAGAACAGCCCACTTGGGCAGGATCCTGTCCCCAATCAGCCATCCTCTGGGAGAAAGTACCCACCTAAACCGATGCCATCTTGTCCTCCCCTCCTGCATTCCTTGATTATTTTTTAAAATTACACAGCATACTCCAGTTTAAAATTTTTTGTCACTGCAGATCACAAGAGCCATTCTTTATGACTGTTTAGCATGCCTTCCTCCAGTCTCTTTCTTTTTTGCTCTCTTTACAGTTCTAGTCATAGAATTTGCTTCTGAATCTCCATATGATACTGTGCAGTGATATTCCTTTATTGGAAAAATTTTAAAATTTTTCACAAACTTTTATTTTTTTATTTTTTAATTTTCAGGACATACAAGGGATTGAACCCAATACCTCTTACACTCTGCAATGAAAGTTGTTTTTTTGTTTTGTTTGTTTGTTTGTTTGTTTGTTTTTTCAGATTTACTGGAGACTGAAACTGGGACCTTGTACATAGGAAGCAGGCACTCAACCACTTAAGCTAAATTCATTCCCCATTCAAACTTATTTTTAACAAGAAATAAATAATTAATTTTTTTATAATTACCATTATGATTTACATAGGTTGTATTGTAACTTGGGCTGACTACATAAAATATCCAAATGAACACATTACAATGTTACATTTGTGGGTAGAAAAAGTCACTTGAACTGAATCTATCTGATGATATGAACTAGTTCAGTGATGTGTTTATGTATAATACTAGAAATTACACATGTGGGCAATGTGTACTATTGTTCAATGACAATATGTTAAGGGTTTCAATGACCAAAGTGAAATGTATTTCTACCAAAACAGGAATGCTTTATTTAAAGGAAAATTTATTTTACAGCAGTTAATTTAAAAATAAGATTAAATGATTAAATTTTAAAATCATTTTCTCAAGTTTTCAACTTCCATATGAGACTAGTGGCTACTGTATTGGACAGAGCAGATCTATACTGTCCATCAGCCATTCAAATTGGGGTAGATGCAGGAAGTTTAACACAATTGGTACTAGAAAAGGAGAAAAAAAATGAATCACACATCACTTGTTCTCTGTATCTCCAAGTTATTTTACAAAAATTTTTAATTGGCAATATGAAAAATGTAATAGAATTTTGATCCAAATATCTGGTTTTTTTAAAGTATCCTATAGTCCATAGATTCCATTCCATTCACTTATATATTTTTTTCATTATATAAATCACTGTATATCAGGGACATTAATAAAATTTGGCAAACTATGGTGGTATACAGACCGTTTTGAAAATTTTCTTATTGGGAGTGCTGGATGCTAATATTTTCAAACAATAAAAATTACTCTCTGTTAACCTTTGAAGCTGATGTATAAATATTTCCATTTTATGTGTTTATCTTTGTACAAAATATTTCTAGATCCTTCTCAATAAATAACCATTAATAACCTTCATGCAATATTGCTAAGATAAGAGCCTCTTGACAGGGGTTTTTGAAGCCTCTACTGTGTGTTTCAGATTGTTTTAACCACCTATTTTGGGGGGCCTGAGATTCCAACTTGCAGCTTCTTAAATGTTCTGAAACATTTTGTTCAAACTTTATATTTAGTACTTGATTCTAATTTCTTTTCTTGGAGAAGGTCATTGTTCAATCTCTATAACAAAATGCACTTTAGCTCTAACCTGTCTTTTATAGAGGTTATTGGCCTCCTACAACGGCTTTTTTCTTCCTCTCTGTCTCTCTCTTCCCTGTCCCATATGGCATGGAAACCAAACAAAAAGTGAATCCTCTTTGCATGCCACCAGTGTCCTCTTTCTTATATCATTGCACACTGCTCAACAACAAAGGAATCTTAGAATGTGATTATTCAATTATTTCATATCTGATGGTTGAGATCTGTATACCAAAAATAAAGAAAATAGGAAAAAAATACATTGTGAGGCTTTGATTTTCATTTCTTATTTCATAAGTTCAATCAAGATCTATCTAATTAAATGCAATAATCTTGTCACAGCGAAAATTTTAAAAGATGAAAATATACTTAGGAAAGATAAATGAATTGCCAATTTTGGTGATGAACTGATTTTCCTGTGAAGAAGTAGTCCAAACATGATTTTACTATAGAGAGAGATTTAGGTTGACCATAAAATGAAAAATAAATATCTTGCAAGAAAATTCTTTGAAAAGTAAATCTTTATGTTTTACTTTATATTAAAATCCATACTTTATAATTTATTCACTTTCTCATCTGTAGTCAATAATAGCCACTGTTTTAACAATTAAAATGTAATCAGGTCTAGGAATAAATTTATTAAAACAGTGGAGCAGATTATCTTTTTTTTCTATTCTTTCCAAAGAATTACTTTGGCATACAGCTCACTCCATTTATAGGGTGTCTGTGGTGCATTAGTGTGTATATAAATTTGTCAGCCCTCACACAGTTTGCAGTTCAGTTTTAATCACTTCCAAGGTAAGGTTTTTATTTACCAGTCTTTAGAAATTAATCACTGTCACTGCATTGTTAAGAGAAAAAAATAATAAGACATTGATGAAGTGGGTACAATTTGTGCAGAGTGTATAAAAATGAGATTATGCAGAACCAAACCAAAAGCTTAAATATATTACTGCAGTAAGCTCTTTTCTGGTTGCCAATTGAAAATTGGTGTTTAAGAAGGAAAGAGCCATCTCTTGCAATTAGAAAATGGAAAAATGCTCCCATAGTTATGTTTGAAAAGGAAATTTTCCCATGTACAATAGGCATTCTGCTACCTATTTCAAGAAAACTTTGTAAGGTCACTCAAATTTCTATACTATGACTTGCTATTATTAATGTTGTGAAGAGTACATCTGTCCCAATTAATTCAGCAGAGGTGTGTTGGAATCCAGATAGATGAGACATTTCTTTACACTCAAGGAAAACAAATGAGTACAAGCAAATTAGTTTTAAAAGGGTGACATTTAATAAATAGAAGCACCCAGCAGATTTACTTCTGCTGGGAAACTCACAGACACATGCTAAGCAGTCACCTCCCAGCCTTCCCCTCCCTACCCCCAGCCCTAATTCCCCATCCCCATCCCACCATCACCCCTGCTTTACCCCTCCCTACTTCCTTCTCTATTGTACGCAGATAATTTAGTTTGTTTCCGTTTTACAAACTGGGGGAGATGTTAGGTCTAATGGAAAAGACCAATCAGATATTGAACCCAGAAACCTGGAACATGAAGCCCCAGGTGCTTATCGGGGTGGGAAATCTCAGTGGCAGGGCCCTCTGCTCCCAGGTGTGGGTGCGCACTCCACACTCAAACAGCACAGGATCTCTCTTTTCTGATGCAAAGTGGGGTATGAAGAGCTGCCATCCACCAATCTTGACATGAACAGTTTTGCCTCCCCGGGATACTGGACATGATGGACATCTTCCCTGCTCTTTTGGACCTTTGGTGTTGTGTAAGTAGTAAAGATATCATTTGCTGAAAGATTCTGTTGTGCCTAAGCCTGTGTTCCCAGACGTACAATGTAGCAACTTGCTCCATCACTTGTATATCATACTCTGTAATACTTTCTGATAATAGGTAACTTTTAAAAACATTATTTGGTGAACATTGTACCAAGTATTTTGCATGTATATCTCATCTTCATGGCAATTCTGTGAAGTAGATTCTGTTATCATCCTTCATTTTAGAGATGAGTGGATTGAGAATTGGAAGCAATAAACAACTTGCCTATAACCACTGACTACAGCAGTTTTTACTTGTAATTGTTGTTATTGTCTTAACTTATTTGTTAATAAGTTACCTTATTTGTTAATAAGTTACTTGTTGTTATCTTATGTTAACTGAGTGAAATCTAACATTGCTGTAACTAGATGTCTGTCCCTTATTTACATCTCTTCACAGCCTGTTTGTTTAGCTTATTTCCACTCCTTTATTTGTTATTGTAGTTGTTATCTTATGTTAATGATTTATAACATTTGTTAACTGAATGAGCTGTAACATTGCTGTAACCAGATGCTTGTCATTTATTTACAGCCCATAAATTACAGCCCTCATTTTGAAGGGCTTCTCAGGCCTGAGCTTGCACACAGCCTACTAACTGTAAATGAAACATAATCAATTAATATGTGATGTCACTCTCTCTCCACCTCCTTTGTTTGAATCCTAAGCTCTTTAAACTTTGGAAGGCAGATTTAAGGTTTTTTTTGTTTTTGTTTTGTTGTTTTTTTTCCCCCCTCTCCTGTCTCCTTGCTTGGCTGCCCTGCAATAAAAACTCTTTTTTCTTTGAAATACTGGTGCCACAGCAATGATTTCTGCATGCACCAGGCAATAAGCCCTTTCTTGGAATATGCCCAAGACCACAGAACCAGAAAGTAGAGGGGCTGTGATATGCATTCAGAACTGCAACTGTAAATCTTTGAATGGTTGTGCTATATATATTGGGAAAACAGCAGGTTATGATGTAATATTTTACCATTGGCATTCATTCATTCCCTTATTCACTTAATAAGCATTCACTGAGCACCAACCATGGCTAGAACTCAGCTCTGAGAATGCAAAACCAATGAATTTATATTCTAATAGGGGAGATGCATATGGACCAATAGAAAAAGATACCACAATATTTTTCTATTGTAATTCAGCCTTAGAAGGGTGAGGATGTATATCTGAATAGTGCAGCTTACCTTCTTTTACAGGTTAAGAAAAAGGCCCAGAGTTCTGATATAGATGGAAGCTTTTGGAAATAGAGTTTGGCTAGAAGTGGGTAAGTTTAGCCTATATTTCTTGAGCATGGGGCAAAGTGTGATTGTTTCCCATGCAACAAAAATGGTATGGAAAACCAGGGAATACCCAAACTGTCATGTAACAAAGAGATAGAGGCTGAGAAAGGAATTTAGTGTCAATGTTCAGAAACAGGAACAAGGAAGCCAGAACAAGACACTATCCATGCTCCAAAGGAAAACTGCCAGCTGCAAAGTCTGCCATTAAAAAGCAATGGCTAAGTTCTCCACACCAGCTTGAGCATTCTCCATTAATATTATCAGAGTATTTTGTTTCTTTTCCTTTGCAAATAGCCATAATCATTTGAGGTTCATTCAATCTGGTTATATCACTCTCAATACATTTCTTCCTGTTATCTTCTCTTGACCTATTTCCATTTCTCCCTCTAGTACAGAAAACACCCTTGTACCACATTATTTCACAATTAAGATGTTTTAAAACAATTAAATCTAAACAACATGTTATATAAACCTATACACATTTCTGGCAAAAC
>PVKH010037464.1:0-11464 GCA_004027955.1 Chaetophractus vellerosus | reverse complement strand
ATCATTTGTAAGAAATATGTCACAACAATGTAAGGTGTTGGTGATGGGCTGAAGTAAGGGAATTCTCTATGGTATTCATTATTGTTTTGCTAACTCACAACTTTTCAAATAAAAAATCATTTGGCCATAAATATCGGCTTGATTTCTAAGCTCTCACTTTGATTCCATCTATCTATTTGACTGTCTTTGTACCAGAACTATGCTGTTTTCACTACTGTGGCTTTGTAATAAGTTTTAATATAGGGAAGTGTGAGTCCTCCAGTTTCATTCTTCTTTTCAAGATGGCTTTGACTATTTGGAATACTTTATCCTTCCATATAAATTTGATGATTGGCTTTTCCATTTCTGTAAAGAATGTTATTGGAATTTTATTGGGATTGCATTGAATCTGTAAATCACTTTGAGTAGTATTGACATCTTAACAATATTTAGTTTTTCATTCCATGAACACAGAATGTCCTTCCATTTATTTTATTAATTATAGCAATGTTTTGTAGTTCTCCATGTATAAGTCCTTTCTATCTTGGTTAAATATATTTCTAGATATTTGATGCTATTATTTGCTACTGTAAATGGATTTTTTTTTTCTCGATTTCTTCTTCCAATTGTTCATCGTTTGTGTATAGAAACACTACTGATTTATGGGTGTTAGTCTTGGACTCTGGGAGCTTTTTTGTGAATTTTTCTTTTTTTTTTTGTATATAGGATCATGTCATTATCAAATAGAGAAAGTTTTACTCTTTCCTTTTGTATTAGTCAGGCAAAGGGGTGCTGATGCAAAATACCAGAAATCGGTTGGTTTTTATAAAGGGTATTTATTTGGGGTAGAAGCTTACAGCTACCAGGCCATAAAGCATAAGTTTCTTTCTTTTGTCTGTTGCCACATATTGGAGCAAGATAGCTTCCGACATTTGCCAGGGTTCAGGCTTCTTGGGTTCCTCTCTTCCTGGGCTCCATTTCTCTCCGGCTTCAGCTCATCTGTTTCCTCCACAAAGTCAGCTGTAGACTAAGAGGCTCTCTAGGCTTTGCCTCTCTCCATAAGGCCAGCTGTGAACTTTCAGGTGAATACCTCATCTCTTTTCCATGGGGGCATTCTCTCCTTCTTAGGACCAGGCTCTTTTGTGTGCTTACTTCCCTGGGCTCCAGCATTAAAACTCCACATCAGAACTTCAACTCAAAACTCCAACTAACTCCTCTGCTCTGCCATGTAGTTTTATCTCTGAGTCCCCGCCCACAAAGGGGTGAGGACACAACATCCTACTGTCATGGCCCAATCAAAGTACTAATTGCAATTTAATCACACACAGAGGAACAGACCAGTTTACAAACATAATCCATATCTACTTTTGAAATTCATAACTATATCAAACTGCCACCCCTTTGCAATTTCGATGCTTTTTATTTCTTTCCTTGACTAATTGCTCTGGCAAGAAGATCCAGTACATTGTTGAAGAGCAGTGGTGATAGTGGGCATCCTTATCTTGTTCCAGATCTTAGAAGGAATGCTTTCAGTCTTTCACCATTAAATTTGATGTTGTTGCTCAAACTTGGCCTCTCTCTAAGCCAAACTCAGCATATGAATGCATTATCTTCCTTCTAGTGTGAGACATGACTCCTGGGGATGAGCCTCCCTGGCACTGAGGGATTGCTTCCAAGCACCAACTGGCAAAGGGAATGTGAAAAGACCTTGAATAAAAGGGGGAAAAGGTAAAGACAAATGAGTTTATATAGCTAAGAGACTAGAAAATGAGTCAGGAGGTCATCCGAGAGGTAACACTTATGCACATCTCAGGAAGATTTCATAGAATTCCAATGCAGGTTTTTCATATATGCCTTTATCATGTTGAAGTTTCCTCTTATTCCTATTTTTCTAAGTTATTTTTTTATTAAGGTGGGGTGCTTGATTTTGTCAAATGCCTTTTCTGCATCAATTGAGATGACCATGTAGTTTTTTCCTTCATTCTGTTAATGTGATGTATTATATTAATTGATTTTATTATGGTGAACCACCCTTGCATACAAGGGATAAACCCCATGTGAAATCAGAAGCAAAATGGGCAAAACTATCCCCAAATCCTCAAGATAGAAGAATGAGCACACATAAGGGGAGAATGTAACTATGAACCAAAGTAGTT
The DNA here is from genome assembly GCA_004027955.1 of Chaetophractus vellerosus. Classification (NCBI taxonomy): domain Eukaryota; kingdom Metazoa; phylum Chordata; class Mammalia; order Cingulata; family Chlamyphoridae; genus Chaetophractus; species Chaetophractus vellerosus. The sequence goes on along the minus strand of PVKH010037464.1, from coordinate 9,329 downwards.
ATTCTGTAAAGTGACTCATCAGCTCACATATTGAATTGGGTAATTGATTCACAAATATGATATAATGTTTTCTATGGAAATATTTTGCTGTAATAAATAATATAAAATTTTCTAATCATTCCTAAATCACCTGGGCCAATATTAATCCTAGTTGTAAATCCATGACAGCCGCTTTAAATTCATTAAATTAAATTAATAAATTAAAATAAATTAAATTATTTTAAATAAATAGACTATGTTATATAACATGAATAAATTAAGACAAAGAACTTGAACTAGAAGAATCATAGCAGGTTCAAAGCAAAAATTTACATTTATATTTATATTACCAGGGAAAAAGGATTCAAGATTCTTTGACAATCCTTGGATATGACAGTTTAGTCAAATCTGATTGTTTTATGTTTCTTCTAAACCTTAAGAATTCTATATGCCTGAAAGAACAAAACAAATATTCTTCTGATTTTCTATTTCCATTCTTTTTGTGTGTGTGTTCTATTATTCATAAGTGGCATATTTGAAAAAGTTCCTGATCTAATTTTCAAAACAATGCCATAATGGCATAAAAATAGATATGTAGATCAGTAAAAAAGAATTGAGAGTAGAGAAATAAATTCTTATATTTGTAGTCAATTGAATGGTGAAAAAGGAGTGATTCATTTGGGGAATGAAAACTGTGGCAGTTTGAGATTATTTATGAATTCCAAAAAAAGAGATTATTTTTGTAAACTGCTCTGTTCTTCTGGGCATAATACCCTTTGATTGTATTAGATTCAGCTAAAATGTCTTTGATTAAATTATGCTAAGATTAGGGCTTTGAATCGACCATGTGAGTGGGATGTAACTCAGTTTAAGTCCCTGCCCCCTTGGTGGGATATATAAATGGACACTTACTCAAGAAGACACACAGAAGATACACATGGGAAGAGGAAGGCTAAACCCTCCAAAGTGATTGACAACCATCTTTCTTCAACATGAAGCAACACACTTTGGTGAGAAAATACTTCTTATGGTACCTTGAGTTGGACTTTTTAGGGACTTGTAACTGTAACCTTCTACCCCAAATAAATGCCCTTTATAAGAGCCAATAGATTTCTGCTACTTTGCATCAGCACTATATTGGCAGACTAATACAAGAACCTTTTTAATAAATGATCCTGCGAAATTGAATGTCCATATGCAAAAAGATAAACTCAGGCCTTTACCTCATACTATATACAAAAAATAACTTAAAATTGTCCATAGACTTAAATAAAAGAACTCAAAGACACAACTGTTAGAATAAAATAAAGGAGAAAATATCTGAGACTTTAGATTAAAAAACAATTTCTTAAAAATGGCATCAAAAGTACAATCCATTTGAGAAAATATTGATAAATTGGACCTCATTAAAATAAAAAAAATTTGCACTTCTAAAACACCATTAAGAAAATGAAAAGGCAAGTAGATCAGAAAAGATTGTAAAACACATTTCTTATAAGGACTTATATGAAGAATGCACAAAGAATTAATACACCTCAAAAATAAGACAAAAAACCCACCAAAAACTGGGCAAAATATTTGAATAGATCTTTCATCAATGCAGATACACAAATGGCTAACAAGCACAGGAAAAGATGTTCAATATCATTAGACATTAGAAAAAATGTAATTATAACTGCAGTGAGATATCATTTTACATTCACTACAATGATTATAATCAGAAAAACAAACAATGACAGGTTTTGGCAAGGATGTGCAGAAATTTAGAATTCTCAAACATTGCTGGTGGGAATGTAAAATGTTACTTTTGAAAACAGTTTGGTAGTTCTCAAGAAAAGTTAAATGTAAATTTACATGTGACCCAGCAATTCACCTAGGTTTTTATCCAAGCAAAATGAAAACATATATTCACAGAATGACTTGCATACAATGTTAGCAGGATTTTTGATAATAGCAAAAATTGGAAACAACTGAAATGCCCATCACTTGGTGAATGTAAATTGCCCTAAGATAGATTTATGGTAATAATTTTTAAGTATTAATAAAGTTATTTTAAAAATATGAACTGTCCCTCCAACAATTAAGTAGAAAAAAAGAACATTCAGAAAAAATGGTTTTGCAGAGATTGGTCATTCCTTCCAGCTGTCTTGAAAATCCAGGCAATGATATGGGAAATGAGAGCATCAGGTAGGAAGTTTCCTCTCCTTATTAATACTCTCCATCCTCTACCTGAATACTGACATTATAAAATGTATTCATTAACATGAGCCATACTATTTAATGTTTATAACTTCTTCTGCAAGGCTGGAAAAACTTAATTTTTATTCATTTACTTTAACAATTATTTTTTGGTGCTTATTGTTTTATTTCCTTTCTCTTGCCAATTTTGCTTGTCAGTATGTTCATGTTCTCATAATGCGTAGGTCTGTAAATGCAAAGTGATGAGTTAAGAAAATTTTCTTATTCAGCCTGAATGAGATTGCTTAGCTTTAACAAAAGTAGACATTATATCAAAATCTTCCCACTAATCTTTTTATTTACCTTGTATTTCCCTTTAAATCTTTAATATTGTCAGCAGTGTAATTCATGTCTAAATTTGGGAAAATAAATCAAGCCCAGTATCATTGTTGGAGGATGTAAATCAGTCTGTGTGTAGTGCCTTCCCATAGACACCAAAAATTAACACATTTATTTTGATGAGAGAGACTTAAAATGAGCATTAGCATATGCTTTGAAGGCATAAGATAGTACACGGTTTATAAAGGCAAAATATGAGCCTGAGCTTTACATATGGAACATTATCAGGGATATAAGCATTAAGCATTGACTTATACATTAATCTTATTAATGATAACTGATAGCAACAGTTACTATAGCAACACATTACACTTATTAGGTGCTTGATAGTTTATGTAATACTTATAATCTTAGTAGAAACTGTGCAGAATAGTCATTATCACCATTTTATAGATGGAAAATTGAAATGTAGAAAAATAAATGACTTGACCAAAGTAACATGGATAATGAATTCTAAAGTTGGAATTTGAATTGATGACTGTATGTCACCAAAGCTCATTGTCTTTCCAAAATTCCCTATTGCCTCAACAAGCACCAGCTGGTACCCTCATGCACTTTTCTCTCAACAGCTATACAGTGTTACTATTTTGGACAAATTAAAATGTTCTGGTAATTATAATTTTCTCAATTCTTTGAGATACCAAAAATATAGTAGTGCCTATATATATATATCTTCAATATGATAGGTAGATAGACCAATGAATCAAGATGACTGTGTCTGTGTTTTAAAATTCACTATGGACAAGTGAAAAGCTTCCTTTTATGGGAAACAAAGAAAAATTCCTTTATTTACAAATGGATTGTGTTCCTGTTAAGATTAACAATTCACATTGGTTTCCTTTAAAAATATTTAATGAGTGTATTAGTCAGCTGAAGGGGTGCTGATGCAAAATACCAATAATTGGTTGGTTTTTATAAAGGGTATTTATGTGGGTTAGAAGCTTACAGTTACTAGGCCATAAAGCACATGTTTCTTCCTTCACCAAAGTCTGTTGCCATGTGTTGGAGCAAGACAGCTGCTGATGTTTGCCAGGGTTCAGGCTTTTTGGGTTCCTCTCTTCCCAGGGCTCATTTCTTTCTGGGTTCAGCCCCTCTGGTTCTTCCACAAGTTCAGCTGTAGACTATGAGGCTCTCTAGGGTTTGCCTCTCTCCACAAGGCCAGCTGTGAACTGTCAGGCAAATAGCTCTTTTCCTGGGGCCTTCTCTCTTTCTTCATGACCAAGCCCCTCTATATGCTTGCTTCCTGGGGCTCTAACTCAAGACTCCGCATCAGAATTCCAACTCAAAAACACTTCTACTCTGTCCTTTGCCATTTCTTCTACCAAAGGGCAGGGCTCAACGCCCTACTGACATGGCCCAGTCAAATCCCTAATCATAAGTTAATCATGCCCAGATGAACAGACCAGTTTACAACATAATCCAATATCTACTTTTGGAATTCATAACTATATCAAACTGCTACAATGAGTTTTAGAAAGCTAATATAATAAAATGGAAATTCAGAGGGCATAGTGGATAGGAATACAGTACAAAATGAAGGCACTTGAAAATAAAAAATAAAACTATTAAGTTAAACATATATACTCTTGCAGTGTACTTAAATTTAAGTTGAAGTTTTCAAAAAAAGTGGAATTAAAATATTGATAGCTCCTAGGAAAAGGAAAAAAGTAAACATGAGAAAAGAAACAAAATCTATGTTCTTTGAGAGAATGGACCTTTGGGGAGGAGGAAAAAAATTTCACGGGCTAGGCAAAAGTCAATAGGTAAACTTCGGTACATTAAGTCTACTAGGCTTAGCCTTAGGTTAAAAAAATAACAGACACACGTTTTCACAATTGATTTTATGTGCCATATTTACACATGTATTTCCACTCTCATTTAATTTATGCCAGTCTTCTCTAGTGAAGATTTGCAAGAACAATTTCTTAGTCCCTCTTTTTCTAACATTTTTTAACATTAAAGACAGACAATAACAAGTACTATCAAGGATGTGGAAAAAATTGTAATCCTCATCCATTATTAATGGACTGTAAAATGGTGCAGTCATTTTGCAAAACAGTCTGACAGTTCCTCAAAATGTTATACACAGAGTTACCACATGACTCAACAATTCCACTCCTTGCTATGCACCCAAGAGATAAGGAAATATATGTTCACACAAAAAAAATTGTACATGAATTTTCATCAGCAATGTTCATAAAAAATAAAAAATGAAAACAAATCTAAGGTGTATCAATTGATGGAAGGATAAACATAATGCAGTATATCCATATAATGGAATATCATTTTGCATAAATAGGAATAATACATAATACAACTTGGATGAATCTTGAAAGTATTTTGCTAAGTGGGAGAAGGTAATCATAAAAGCCACATATGTCTAATTCCGTTTATATGGAATGTCCTGATTAGGTAAATCTATAGAGATATGAAGCAGGTTAGTATAGGAAATGAGCGGAATTGGCTGGTCAGAATAAAGCAGCAACTGCTGGGACCCTGCTGGTCAGAACATAGCCAGGAGACCCCTCATGGAAAGTCCCTGAGGGGAGCAAGCTCTTTGAGAGCAAGGCTGTAAATGTTTGTTCTGTAAATGGCCTACCCAGGCCCCATGTGGCATGTCTCATTCTGTAGCATGCCTGCATCCATGTCTTGGGTATGTAATTTTCCTTTTTCTCATTTGTCAATAAACCCATTTACTGGCCTCATTAAACTGGCACATCTCTGAATTCTTTCTTGTGATGAAGCCAAGAACCTAGAAACTCAGATCCTAGATTGTGCTGCTAAGATATTTGGTGAGCCAGGCAGGAGACATAGAGGCAAGACTGGTAAATCTAGGCTTTTAATCAGATTCTGTCTGTGCCCTCTTTTGTCTTATTAGCGAGGCCACTGAGACTCCCACCCTGGGCCATGCCTGGTGGTTTGTTGCTTTCTCAGTCTCCTGGAGGCTGAGATTCCTGTTAATCCATTTCCATAATCTCTGGGGACCCCCAGACTGTTTGCCTGTAAGCTGTAGATCAGTCAGCCTCTAGCTTCTTAACATGTTTCTGCAAAACTCAGTCCCTGGCATTGGCCTTAAAATGAGCTCTCCCTCACAGCCATTTCCTAATACCTCTGCAAAAGTAAGCTGGAAGAAGGGCCTTTAGCCAGTCCCTTTCCTAGGGAGGAAGTCCAGCTTGGTAGCTTCAGTCTGGAAACAGGACCTAGATGTCTCCCCAGACCTCTAAGGTCCTGGGGACACCCAGTGAGCAGGGCTCCTGATCCCCAGAACATTGGGACAGCAAGCAGGGCTCCTGACTTCCGGGATGCTGCGGCAGCGAGCAGTTTCCGTTTGGTCAGGTCTAGGAGTGGGATGCCACTAAGACTGACGAACACATTTATCCTCCCCTAGGATAATGGGTGGCTTCTCCAGCATTCCAGCAGACTACCCATTGGGGTGCCTTCTCAAAAATTGGGATAACCTGCCTAATGATGGTAAAAAGGAAGAGGCTAATAATTTCTTGCCACACCACATGGCCACAGCACAAATTAGAGGGTAGCCAAGAGTGGCCTCTGCATAGGACCCTGAATTCCAGTTAGACCTCCTGCGTAAGAGGGAAGGAAGGGACAGGCAAATATGAGGGCCAGAGACCCTATTGCCACATGTCTCTTCAAAGGTATGAGAAAGTGTACGACCAAACCAGTCAGTTATAATAATTTTAGGGAAATTACTCAGATGCAAGATGAAAACACAGCCTTATTTCAAGGAAAGCTGGTAGAGGGAATTCAAAATACCCTCTGTTAGAGCCTGAGCTCTGGTAGAGCACCTCCTCTGAACTCACTTCATTAGCCAGTCTGCCTTGGATATCCATAGGAAGCTTTAAAAACAGTCCTTAGGTACCCAACCTTCCATAAACTCCCTTTTAGAAACATCTTTTGAGGTTTCAACAATGGAGACTGTACTGCTGAGGAGAAACAGGTAAGGAGAGGCAGGCAAAGGGCCAAGAAACAGGCTCACCTCTTAACTGCTGCTGTTAAAATCACCCTGTCACCTCAGGGCCACCCAGATTCAGGCTCCACATCAGCAGGAACCTGTTTCAAGTATGGAGAGGTAGGCCACTGGAAATGTGGCTGTCCCCAGCTGCCTCACAGCTGGGACCCACCAGGGACTTGCCCCAGGGAAGGACAGAAGGGGCCTGAAGCAAGGCATAGCGCCTTGGACAGCACTGCAAAGCACCAACCAGGAGGAACCATGGGTGACTCTTGATGTGGCAGGTAAGATTGTTAATTTCTTAATTAACATGGGAGCCACTTCCTGACTTGCCACTCCAGGCCTCTCTTGTCTCCATCATGCCTAATAAGTGGAGTAGGTGGGAATCAAGATCTAGACCGTTTATTAAACCTCTCCCCTGTAGAATAGGAAACTTCCTCATAAGCCATCAATTAAGCTGAACCCCTTCAAGAAGGAAGCTATTAAAGGCCTCTGGCCCATGATTAAAAAGTTCCTGGAGAATGGTCTCCTCGTTCCCTCCCAATCCCCTTGCTACACTCTAATCCTTCCAGTGGAAAAAACACAGGGCTTTACCCCTTGTGAGAAGTAGCTAATGGGGATGCAGCCACAGATCGGCCCCAATTCATCTCTTGTCAGCCACAGGGATTCCCTGGATCCCTCAGCTCCGTGCCTAGCAGCTGCCCAGGGATTTTCCAGAGGAATGAAGCTGGAGGTTCTGCATGAGGTTTCTGCCATGGTGGACACTGGGCACTTTGTGTGAAGGTGATTCTAAAGTCAGGTTTTTTCCTATGCTACGTAAGTGTGTAAAATTCTTTAGTTCTAATCGTGCTTGCTTTAATTTTGTCAGCCTGTGCCTAGGTCATATATCAGATTTGGGGTACACATGTTACAAATTGGATATGGTGAAAGGTAACCTAAAAACAAGTATTTAAACTTCAGTACTATCTTGCAGTTGGATTTGATGTATAAAAGAAATCACAAGTGGAATTAGTTCAACTGCTGAAAAAGTGGAAAAACTTAACAACACTAATGTTACTAATAAAATCATTTTAATTGCTTAGTTGATAAACTAAAGTGCCTGATTTGAAGTAAAAACTTACTAGGAGCTGTAACTAAAAGTTAAGGTAAGATCATTATATAGATGACTTTATATTATAAAACAGCAAAAGGACAGTATCTGAAATTGCTGAAACTGGCTGGATTTGGTCTGTACTTACTATTGTGATGGTAATTCTAAACTGAGCTTGCCTTTACTTATGGTTGTTTCAGGGCTGACCTCACCATGTAATGGTAACTACACTATACTCCCATTTGAATCCACAGAAACTTCTGCTCCCCATGGCTCAGGGGAAGGCAAATTTGAGACACCCCTTTCTGCCCTTCCACTGGTGTTACTAATCCTGTTTTATTTCATGACTATTCATGAATGGACTCCAATTTACCTACTCTGGGCAAGAAACCAGAGGGACACTATGGCCTGTGAGGAGATACCTGCCTGGTGGAATCCTCAGTCCTCAGGGCTGGTCGTCCATTCTTCCAGTCCAGTGGCTGCCTGAGTCCTGTTATCTCCAATGACTAAGAAGTGGGGGCTCTAGCATCCTGAACATCAAGGATCCTGAAAGCAGCAGGTCATAAGAGAAACCAGTTTTCCCTGAGATTTCAGTGACCTCAGCAAGTATACATGAGAATTGGTGTTGCTCATCCGAGGTCTGTCAAAATCAAAATGGGAAATAAGCAAAGCTCAGAAGTAAAGGAAAATATTGTAGATTGTATTTTAAACACTGAGAACAATTTGATTATAAGCCAATAACTAAAAAGAATGAAATTCTTGTGTAAAGCTGCTTAGTCACAGTGCAGATTAGTCAAAAATAGCCTTCAAAGGGATCTTTTGAATATGTTATTAACAATTACAATATTATAATGTTATAGAAAAATAAGTTAAACTTATTTTGTAAGAGAATGAAAATTATATGTAACATTAGTGAGTTGTATGTTTTTGTGTCTAATGCTATTTGTACCTGCCTATTTGTTCAGTGTGTATTTTCATACCTCAGGATGGTAAAATCAAATTAACAAATGAAAATTCTTAAAAGATCTCTATTCAAGTTGTTAAAATTAAGTAATCACTTCTATATGTATAAATGAATATTCCTGGAACCCAAACTAGAGAAGCTAAGCAGGATGGAAATGTTATATAGAAATCTGAACACAGAAACTATTGGGAGAGGAAAAATGTTTTTCCTAAGTGCTATGACCTACTCAACCCTCCCTCCTCCAGGGCTTCCTTCTCTTTTAGAGTGCTATGGGGGAACGGCTAGTTGTAACAAGATAGGGAAATGAAAGTTTAGCTTAAAACTCTGTCTCCTCGGTTGAGGACTTAAAAATCATAGTTTGTCCTGTAATTCCCCAATTTAAACCTTTTAATAGCCTTAAAATGAGAGTAATTAATAATCCAAATGTCAAATTTCATCAAATAAAGAAAAAGTCTTTGAGAGCTGTGGAAAGACTTTTCTAAATTATGTTTAAAATAAATTAAACAATTATAATATATTCCAGAACCTTGCAGTCAGTATGCTTTTAAGGTTATTCACAATTTTACTGAAGAAAAAAGAGGTTTAAGCCTCCTGCAGAGGAAGGAAAAAGAGCATTTCTTGCATAGATTAATGTTTTTTATTTTATTTGACTTGGGCTAAATCTCCCTAAGTTTGTAGGATACTAATAAAATAAATTAACATTATAAGTATTAAACCTTTTTTTTAAAGATTTTATTTTTATTTATTATACA
>PVKH010037463.1:0-11457 GCA_004027955.1 Chaetophractus vellerosus | reverse complement strand
TCTCTCATTGTCTTTCCTCTGTCTCCTTGTCTGCACCATCTTGTTGCATCAGCTTGTCACGCCTGCCTGTCATGTCAGTTTGCTGTCTTGCTCGTCTTCTCCAGGAGGCACCGGGAACCGAACCCGGGACCTCTCATGGTAGGCGGGAGCTCAATTGCTTGAGCCACATTTGCTTCCCTAAGATATACTTTTTAAAAAAACTATATTCAGATATGTAATTCAGTAGTGTTACTTATATTCATAACGTTTTGCAACTGTCGCCATCATCATCCATTAGTAAAACTTTTCCATTGCCCCACTAAGATACATTCTTATTCTAATTTTTATGTTTCTAATATCAGGATCTTACAAATGATGACATCTTAGATTTTAGGAAATGGGAGTTCTAGCTTGAGAGTCCTAGAAGCTGTTCAACTACCAACTAATTGGGTATCTTTGGGCAAATCTTCAGGGAGTTAAGTCAGCCTGAGTTTTTTTTTTCCCCCTGATGATTTAATTTATTCCCTACCCCCTCATTGTTTTGTGCTCACTGTCTGCTCTGTGTTCTTCTGTGTTGCTTGTCTTCTCTTTAGGTGACACCTGGAACCGATCCTGAGATATTCCAGAGTGGGAGAGAGGCACCCAATCTCTTGTGCCACCTCAGCTCCTTGGTCTGCTGCACCTCTTATTGTCTCTCCTGTGTGTCTGTTTTTGTTGTGTCATCTTGCTTCACCAGCTCTCTGCGGGGGCCAGCACTCTTGCACAGGCCAGCATTCCCGAGCGGGCCAGCATCCGCATGGGCCAGCACTCCGCATGGGCCAGCTTGCCTTTCACCAAGAGGCCCTGGGAATTGAACCCTGGACCTCCTATATGGTAGACAGGAGCCCAATCACTTGAGCCACATCCACTTCCCATCAGCCTGAGTTTTGGTACCTGCTCTATTACTTGACAGCTGCCTGGCTTTGCTGTCCTCTCTGGGCCTGTTTCCTCATCTGTAAAATGAGGGTAGAGGTCACCAATGTTTTACCTCCTTCTTTACGTTGCAAACAAGATCACACATAGAGAAAAAAGCTAAGCTGCTCTGGATAAAATGAGGGTTGGATGGCCAAAAACTCTGGGATCTCCTTAAACCCCTCTATTTCTTATGAGGCCATCCTGGAAACAGCCTCAGCATGCTCACTTTGGCAAATTCCTCTGCTAAGCTATGGTTTGGGAGACCACTGCTCTGGGAAGTGGAGACAGAGCTTAGACTTGGCTCAAGTGTGGGCTCCCTTCAGTATCTGTGATGGCTATGGTGGACTCACTTGCTGGCTCTGGCCTCAGTTTATCTGTAAAGAAAGCAGATTAGATGAATTAAAAGATCTATTCTGGCTCTAACATTCCATAAACAAAATCTTCCATTGCTTTACCTCAGAGGCTCTTTACTCTGGTTGCACATTAAGATCACCTAGGGAGCTTATAAAAAAACCAAAAAACAAAAGATGGCAGGCACAGTAAACAAAGCCTCAAACAAAAGTGCTCCTGAGGGCCCTAGGGACGTCTAGACACCATAGACAAGCCGCAAGGCCACATGAAATCAACACCTCCCTGCTGGGCTCTATCTGGGAATATATGAAAAGCTATTTACCCAATATAACATAGTTGTACTCATTCATAAATCCCCTAATCATGATTCTTCTAGTTCCTTTATTTGAATCTATAATTTTCAATATATAGAAAATTATACTGGTTAGGTATATTTCTCAGAGACTTAAAGCCCTCAGACTATTCCCATGTGGGTTGAGCCCTCAAACTGAACAGATAAGTTGCCAACTCCTACTCTCCAGTTCTTCAGGCATGCCCTGGACAACTAATAAAACAATGGAGATGGACCATCCCCAAAGCAAGGAGTATCTTCAACTGCAAGCAAAACAATCCCATCCGTCAGCCCCATTAATATCTATATCCCTTCTCAGCCTAAAGCAGAGTAGACAACATTCCAAATCCCTCAAGATTGAAGAATGAACAAAAATGGGGGTGGGGTGGAGTTTGTAACCGACGACTCAAGCAGAGTTATAGTTATATTAGTTATTATCTTAACTCAGTATTGGCATAAAAGTAATTTTTTAATTAAAAAAAAGTGGCAGGGCCCCCCACCCTGGCCATTTTTATGCAATTGATCTGGGGTGGGGACTCGACATCAGTGTTTTTAAAATGTCTCCATGCAAATTGTAATAGCTACCAAGGTTGGGAAACCACTCCTCCTGACCTAAACCCTCAGTGGGTAATGAGGAATAAAAATTCCAAAGAGATTTCGAAGAAGGAGCCCTAAAGGCTTAAATTTGGGGGGAATCTGGTTTACTTTGCAGTCTTACAAGTGAATTGGTAGACAGATGCTTAGGGATCTGTAATCTATCAATCAGGCAACCCTAAATGGGAGAGGTCAAAATATTTTATTTGAAAATTTTTTGTACTCAAGTATCCAATAAGCATGGTTTAAAATTAAATGCTAAATCTGAGATGATAATCTTTAATGAGAACTTATACTGCGTACCAAGAGCTTTATGTATATTAACTTCTCACAACAATCCTTTGAGGAAGCTTCTATATTATTTCAATTTCACAGCTGAGAAAACTGAGGCTCAGAATGTTAAATAAACGTGCCTCGACCTATATAAAGCTAGCAAGAGGCAGAGGCAATGGCTGAGGCCAGGCTCCAACGCCAATACTGGTACCATTTTGCCATACCACCTCTTTCACGTGGTGAGATTAACATATAAGTTCCCTGAAAGTATCAAAAGGAAGAGCACTAAGGGCTGAAACAGTCAGGAGGCGGCGAGACTTGAACTGGACCTTGGAAGACAGGTAGGATTAGAAGAGATGGTCAAAGAGTGTACTCAAGACAGGGGGAAGAGAAGGTAACATTGCCTGCTGAGTTGGATTCTTTTGCTTTATCTGATAAATCTCCACCTGACTGATAGGGACATTTAGGCTCAGAAAGATCGGGTTATTATTGACAAAGTTACTAATTGGGAGTTGAGATTAGAATCTGGGTCTGACTTCAAAGCATGTATTTTATTAATTGAAACAGGAAATCCTGGGGACCTGTTGAGGTGAGGGGAAGTGAGGACAGGTCAGGTACCAAAAGGCCTTGAATGCTGGGCAGGAGAGTGAGAACTGCCTGCCTTTAAGGAAGTGGCAGTGTCTGCCGAGTGTGCTAGTGGGGTGCGAGGGGAAGTTCATCCTGTGAGCCTATTAAGGGCAAGTGTGCTCTTCACCTTTGTTTTCTCATGGCCTAACACAGGCCTAGCACATGGTTGTTGCTAAATATTTGCTGAATGAAAGATGCGAATCACATCTTTGAAGTCACCTGGAATTCTTATTCTGCAACCCCCCAACTCCAAGCTAGAGCTGCTGCAGTTACCCAGCGTGAGATCCAGGGACCTGGGCTGCAGCACGAACAGCAACAGCAATGAAGAGGAATGGGCAGTTGAGACAGTTCAAAGCTACTAAGCGGCGAAGCAACGCAACACTAAGTACCCAACAGAACCACAGCGGCGGTGCTCCTGGGCATGCTGAGGGCTAGAGCTACTGGATATATGTGCCCAGAAATCAGGCCAGCACTGAGTTTATGTTACAGAAGAGCTGTGTGGTTTCCAGAACCTCTCTGGCCCAGAGGACCTCCTGGCAAAGAACTGTCACCTGTGAATAGAATGTTAAGATAACTATGCTATTTTTGCAGTTTTTCCAGCGAAGAGGGGGGCAATTCCTGGAACTGGATGACAATTATCCTAATTGCTCACCCAAACTCCTGTCTCAAGAACTCAAGTTGGGAGTCAATTTAGAGAAAACATCTTCCAGTAAAGAACAAATGGCAAACTCAACAATCTTAGTGGCTGCATGGCACTGAAATCCCTCTAATCCATTTCAAGGGGAGCTCAACCTCTTCCAGTTGGCAGCCCAGGGGTACCAGATCTGTGGACAGTGCCATGCTGATGAACATTTAAATCTGGGTAGTCCCCCCAAACCACTCCAAGCCTAAAATAAAATTATATTCTCGTTATGAGATTCTCATATGGCAGCTCTTTCAACGTTGCCTCCCCCAAATAAGAACCAAGGGATCAATCATGTCCTCCCCATAGTCACAAGTGTGTGAGGTTAGGCCAAATGGATGTTCAAAGGTCTCATGGCCACATCACTCACCCTGGTCCAATCCTGGAGCACTGGAGTCCTAGAGCCACCAAGAGGACTGCAACACCATCACAGGATGCTTACAATCAGTTGAGAGCTGAATTTTGGTTAGCAACAAATGCAGGTTGAATTAGAGATCAATGCTGTGCTATGGTCTATTAAGGTTTCCCAACTGGAGTGCTATGTGTAGCTTATAGGTAAATTGAGATACTAATCTCATCAGAGGTGTAGTGAGGCTGGCCAGTCACTTCTGCCTACAAGTTCTATCAACAGGTTATCCCAGAATGCCCGTTTATCCCAGTGTCATAAAAATGTTTTTCCATTTGTTACGAGGTTAAAGGGTTAAGAAACACTGGTCTGGGGGCAGGTACATGGGGTGCGGGTGGGGAAAAATGCTGGTCTACAGCATTACCTTGTTTAAAGACCATTTTTATTCCTAATTTTTGTATACAAATTTAAAACCCTCAATACAGCAGTGATTCTTTCAGAATCATTATCACTTTGAGAATCTGATCCAAAGCCAAAGGACTTCTCCCCAGAAAAATGCACCTCCACTCATTCACACAATATTTTGCATACAATGTCAGAGGAATGTAGAATCCAGATTAAGTTTCCATTCTGAAGGGTTTATCAGATGAATCCAAATTTACCAATTTTAGAGAGGTTCACTTGCTTCCTTTCCTCCCCTCCATACTCCTTTTACTTACTCATACAGCCAGAAAAACCAAGACATTTGTCAAAGAAATCTGTGAAAAAAGCATTACACTGAACTGCTTGGAAATCTCCTGGTGAGTATGCAGAAACCACCATCAACTCCGACAATTCTAATGGAAAAAGCGGCATCCCTAACAGACCCTCACATGTTTATGGGGTTATGGCTCATCACGGGCTTCAAGCACCACCTGTCCTTGCAGTACCAACTGCTGGTTGTTGAGGAGACACTTGCAGGTACAAAGAAGCCCTCTGCACATTGCCCAGTGGGTGTGAATGCATTTTTGCTTACTGTAATGTGATGTAATCCTTCACCCTGCACTGTCCCTTTTCCACTGCAAGTGCATTACCTCTTTCAGGTGTTAGTCACTCCACAGTTACCACTAATCAAGGAAAGATTATTTATGCGGGGAGAGGAGGGAAAAAGGAACATTTAAATCAATTAATTTTAGCAGCATCTTTATTGCAACAAAGAACCTGTAATAAAATGCAACAAAACTAAATGTTTCACTTTACATGATTAAAAGCCATGTAGCTGAAAATGAGAAAACCCATAAACTTACTGAAGTGAGACATGCAATTCTTTTTACACAAGTCAATGCTTAAAACGGCAGGCACTTAATGTTCTAAAATTAAAGACCTGAACTCCAATTGTGCTGAATACAAGAAAAATTTGTATTTGGATTATTTAAAACAAACAAACAAACAAAAAGCACTATCTTTTCTTTCTCTGAGGGACTTTTGAAATGATTACCTAGAGGTGTTTCCTGACAAAGCAAAACAGGAGCCAGACCCTTGCACTAACCTATCTCCCTGTTTCAGGCTGCAAAACACATAGGTGAGGGTGGGTAGGGTGGGGAAGGTGTGAGTTGGGGAAGTTTCCTTTTTCCTTTACGTCTGCTGGGAATGGACACCCACTTTACATATCTCAGTTTAGATATGGCCATGTCTCTTTTCTTACCTCAAATTCCTGTAAGATGGGCTCTCAAGTATCCTATTAAGCAAATATTCTACTCTATATTCCAAGCCCCAAATCCCCCACTATATCAAGGGAAGAAACATTTAGTGTAACAGCTTTAATTAACTTCAGAATGCCATATACTAATCGTAAGTACTGCTTTATTAATAAGCATGCTTAGCATTTACTTTAGAATGGAAAAACTAACCATTTTTAATGCAATTACCTTTAAAATGTTTTATAGGAATATATTAATACTTCTTTAAAATTTTGCCTTTTCTATCATTTAACTACCATACGTCAGTCATCTGGATGGACCAAGTGAACATTAACTGGCTGTGTGGCCATGGGAATATTTCCTCTCTAGTATGCAGGTTCCTCATTTACCAAATAAGTACATTAGATTAGATTATATCAAAGATTTATTCCAGCTTGACAACTTTATAATTCTATAATATGAGGGATCTATTTTACAAGAATAATTCCATCTAAAGAGGGAATGATATTACAGAGGTAGGATACACCTTCTGTAAAGAATAAAACAAATAGTAAACAAAGTAAGCATCCTTTCATCAATACCTATATCTCATTCTTTTAAAAGGCAATGCATGCATTGTGACTTCATCCTCTTTTCATTTCTGTGAGGCTTTGGAAGAGCCAGCAATAGCAGAGAAGGAAAAATCATCTTTTCAAAATGACTCTCCAAACAAAAGAGGATACAAAGTTAATTAACTATACCTCTTGCTTCTTTCAGAATGAGAAGGGGCCAATAGTCAACATAGATGAAGCAGCTTTCTTGACTACTGTTTTAGGTTCTTGTAAATCAATCCCAGGGTAAAAATCACCTGTTATTTCTTAACTCAACTTCATTCTTTACTGAAGTTACTTAAAGCTGTCCACAGACAACTTGCTTTAAAGTCACCTGAAAAGCTTGTTAGATATGAAGATTTCTGGTCGCCACCCAAACAAACCGAATCCAAATTTTAAGAGTGAGGTTCAAGACTCTGCAGTGTTTCTTTTAGTAAAGTAAGCATCCCATGTCAATCTTAGATTCTGAGATCCACTGCTGTACAATACTCAAGTAACTGTATCTCTTGGTGGTTAAGTGCACCCATTTATCAAGACGCAAAAACTCATTTTGTTGTTCAAACTTAGTGCTTTTTAGCTCTCACAAAAATTTTTGCTATACTCTTGCCTTTATGTTACCCAAAGTCAGGGCACAAAGCAGTTTTACTGAGATTTCTACTTATCACTTGAATTGACTGTGATGTTTTTCCACATCTGTCATAAAAAGCAAATTCAGTCAAGTCATCTTTCTGTAAGTGAATTCAGTCAAGTATTTTTTCCTCCTCAAGAATAAGGTGGCATTTACAGGACCAGGAGTTATAACAGAAAGCATTCCTTGTGATGGAGGAAGGAAAGTTGCTAAGAGGAAAGGGGAAGGCAATATGCAAAAGGAAAATACCAGTGAATTCAAGAGCATATAAGGCTCTCTAAGGTTTGTTTTGGTAAGGTAAGAGATGGGATTTCAAAGAAACAGCCTTGATGGGTAAGAGGTTTCAAATGAGTAGCTGTCTAAAAGCCGCTGTGTACCATTTCTACTTTGCATGCAATACACTGTAAGAATAGATCCTTGGAGGCCTAGTCCAAAATGAAAAAAAAAAAAAAAAAAATAGCTTCAATAGTCACATATAATACTTAAATCACAGGGGAAAACATTCTTGGGGAAAAAAGGTTACCCAAATCAATTTAATTTAACATTGAAAAAATACAAACAAATCTTGGCATGGGAAAATATCATAAACATGAAAATTAATACATACACAAACAATAAGGAAAAGTTTGGTACCTATGATACAGTATAAATACACAAACAGCAAAACCGAATCTCCTTCCCAAGGGCAGAATCCCCAGGTCACCCTGCCATTTCTGGGCTCCCCGCACCTCCCACTTGGCCCCAGGATGAAATCCATCTCAGATACACAATCACCATACTGACTAATGGAAGCTATACTCTCTATGGAGATAGTCTACTCTCTTTGTAGTGGTGAGAATAGTGATTTTTCTTGGACTATTGTTTAAAAGTGCTGGTAACAATTAGTGAAACACTGAGGTTTTTGATAAAAAGGGTCAAAACCATAGCTACCTTCTCTGCCAATGGCTTCTAGCACCCTGGTCTCCAAGCAGAGAGATCCCAATCAACATCTAAAAGTCTAAGAGCTCTCTTAACAGCCAAGTGCTAGGCTAAACCGGGAAAATGTTATGACCATTCAAGAAAATTGGTTATAGGCTTTAAACACTGAAAAAGAGAGCCATGGTTTGCCCAGCATCAGCTTATGATAAAGAGGTCATCTGGATACCTTGTTATTTTAGTCTCTAAGTATCTAAATAGTGCTTTATGCTCAAATAATTTAAAAATAAAGTTTAAATTTGTAAGGTTTCCAAAATTAAGAATTTTTAAAAATTAAAATTATGAACGTAACTTTAAGTAACTTTTCCTTCCCTGAATAAAGTTAGTCTATAATTCTGTTGGCAGGAGTGATGTCTTAATTCTGGTTTCCTTAACTAACATTCTAGGAGTTTAATTTTCACTTCTTAAACCTTTTTCATGAGTATTTTTAGTAAAACTATACTTCTGGTTAGTTCTTACGCAGACCTCTACTGCCTCTTCTCCCTGCCATTCCCCACATCCTGCTCTTCCCCAACACAATGCATTCCCGACTACCTCCCTAAAACTCTAGAACATTTTAATAAGGAAATACCAAATGGAAACTGGCACCACTAACTTTTCTGAAGAATACAAGTAAATGTGTACTTTTTTCTTTTTTCCTAAAGGAAAAAATTGCCTGCAGATATTTAAATTCTAATCATTTGATAAAATTTTTTCTGCCTGTAATTATCAATTATCATAAGACTAATTAAATCCATGCTACATATACAGTTACTCGCCTTTATGCGAAAGGAAAAACCCACACTGTCATATCATCAAAGAAAAATGAGAACTGTTTATATTAGATACAGTTTAAATTGGCTAAAAACTGGTCAGAGCTGGCACGAACCAAAATATGTATTTTTAGGAGGCCACTAAATTATTCTTGAAAATCATTAATGACTGGTTAAGCCATAGGTTTAATAGTGATTAGTTCATAACATGCTGGATACATCCCAAGCAACGAAGCATAAGTGATTCAATTACATTTAAGTGCTATCAAACCTATAACTAGTCAAGATATTCTGGAAATGAACCAAACCAATCACTATTGTCATATTTTAACAAACTCAGAAATATACTGTAAAAATACACTAATTAAATCCATGAAGTTTATAATGCTTTTAAAAGTGAAAATAGGGTAGTACGGATACGTAGTTCTAATGCCTGATTTCTTTCAGTAATTCTCATGGTACTGCTGGGTCTCTTAGAAATATGTCATTCAATTTTGTGTGTGTATGGTTAAGGTATTATATTACTATCCACAAGCTGTAGACACCTGCATGGCACCAAATTTACGTTTAGATGTTACATGGCAGGTACCAAAATGTGATGATGAATTCTATGTTCTATGTTGATTAAACATCCTCATTTGGTTAAGCAGCCAGTGTATACCAGAGTTCTACACAGGTCAAAATTATATCACTTTCAAAGCAGCAATTCGTGATCCAAGGTTTTCTTGAAGGTAGTGCAAAAGATGCAGTTCATAATGTTCTCCAGATTCAGGAACTCTTATGCTGTGTCTCTCCTGAGGATAGATCTTAACAACAAAAACATCAAAATACGAAAAGTAAGAATTTAATAATATATCTCCTTCCAAAGTTTTCCAGAAATACGTAACAGGATTATTAATATGGAGCACAGCCTCTTCAAGATATTACACATATACATCCTATCTAAAGGCCCTCTTCTCTTCTTGTAAGTCTCTAGATACCATCAGGCTTACCGAAGGATTTATCTGCAAGTAGACCAACAGTTCTCCAAGTATGGTCTGCTGACTGCTGGGGATCTCCTGAAACACTTTCAAGGGGATACCCGAGGTTAAAACTATTTTCAGAACAATACTAAGACATTTGCTAAGATATGGGTAAAGCCGCTAGTACCTTAGCATGAATCAAGGCAGTGACATTAACCTGTACTAGGAGTCAAGGAATTCTTCACCACCATGCACTTGAAATAAAAAGAAAAATGCCAGTTTCAATTACATAGCAATAAGTTAGAATTTTCTTAAATTGTGACCCGCAAGTAAATGTCTTTCTAATATTCTGTAGTGATAACATTGGAAGTATAAGCCAAGTACTTCTGCTACATACTCAAGTACAATGGCTGTCTCAAGGAAAAGCACTTGTACAACTGAGTTGTAAGCCGAACTGCTGTTTTTTAAATGAACTCCCATTTTTAACTTGAAAGAATGACTGACAAACTATGGTTATTTGGTTATCTGGCAAACACTGTCTCAAAAACAAATGAAGGTTTGTTCAAATCCACAGAACTATACAACAGAAAGAATGAACCTAATGTAAGCTGTGGACTTTAGTTAATAATACTGTGCCAATATTGGCTCATCAATTGTAACAAATGTACCACACTAATGTAAGATGTTAAATAGGTGAAACTGTATAAGTGGAGAGAAGGGGTATATAGGAACTCTCTGTACTTTCTGTGCAATTTTTCTGTAAACCTAAAACTGCCAGAAAAAAATATATTTTAAAATATAATAAATAAATATATAGTATTTTTTTAAAAAATGAAGTGAGCTAGTCATTTCAAGGACAACACTCATAGTATTTATAACAAATGATAAAATTTGAACTTCTGAACAAAAATTAGGATTTTGGAAAACTTGTATCTGCCACTGTTATCTCATGAGCTTCCCTGTATTTAAGAAATGTTTCTGATGTGATTAGTGATAATATTAATGTATGTGGTTTTTTAAAACCATATAATGAAATGAGCCAACATTTGAAAGATCAGTATAACACAGGGAACCAACATTTTCCAAATTACCTAAGTATGAGCAAAAGATCCATTTGAAGTGCAAGATCCTTGGATT
This sequence comes from Chaetophractus vellerosus, assembly GCA_004027955.1. Taxonomy (NCBI): domain Eukaryota; kingdom Metazoa; phylum Chordata; class Mammalia; order Cingulata; family Chlamyphoridae; genus Chaetophractus; species Chaetophractus vellerosus. Next base: position 597 of record PVKH010037463.1, on the reverse strand, counting down.
TACTTGTAGCAGAGCATAAAAAGTCTATTGCTATGGCTTCAGATTCCACACTACAGTTAATCTTTAAGAAACTTCCACTTGTCATGTTTTAGTGTAAAATCAAAGAAAAATATCCACAATTACCTGAAAAGGCTAAAATACTTCTTTTTTTAAAACTATATAATATATGAGGCCAAATTCTCTTCATTTACTTTACACAAAACAATACTGAATGCAGAACAGATTGAATGCAAAGCAGAAATGAGAATTCAGATTTTCTTTTATTGAACCAGACATTAAAAAGATTTGCAAAAAGCTTTTCTCAGATTATATTTTTTTGTTTTGGAGAATATAGGTGATTTTACTCCCATAAAAAATGTGACTTACATTAACATGTAGTGGTTTATTATTGTTAGTTTACAATGAATTAGAAACTAAAATTTCTTTCTCAGTTTCAATACTCAATATGATAAATATTGATAGATATAATCCACATAAACAAGATCTCCAGGATCCTCAATTATTTCTAAGAGTGTAAGAGTATAAAGTGGGGCTGGCCATATAGTCCAGTGGATAGGGCGCCGGTATACCACATGGGAGGCCCCGGGTTCGGTTCCC
>PVKH010037462.1:0-11461 GCA_004027955.1 Chaetophractus vellerosus | reverse complement strand
AAAAAAAATGACTATCAAATCTAATTCCTAATACTATAAATATTTCATGTGATTCATGTATTTCCTTAAGTTTTTAACTTTAAAGATTTGAAACAAAAGATTCTTACCTGAAAATTCAGTGAATATAAAAATTCATCCTTGAACTAAAAATTATTTTAGTGATAATGTCTACATGTCCTAAAAACCTGTGTAACTGGGTCTTTCTAAATTCTATTTGAACCATATAATTTACAATTCCCTGAGTCAATCTAAATATTGATTCTAACAATATATACATATAAACTATTAATACATTCATATGGTAGACTGAGTTATATACCCCAGGGGGAAAAAAAAAAAAAAACAGGATCTTAATTTTAATCCCGTTCCTGTGGGTGTGAACCCATTCCAAATAGGATCTTTTGAGGATGAGATTCTTAGTTAAGGTGTGGCCAACTGAATCAGGATGGGCTTAATCTTACTACTGGAGGCCTTATTTGGAAAAGCCATGGGGAAGAGCCAGAAGTCAATGGAACCTGGAAGAGAAAGGAGAGAACACAGTCATGTGCTAGGAAAACCAAGGAACCCAAGGATGGCCAGCCAGCCAGAACACTACTGACCATGGGATGAAGCAAGCCTCCCACCCTCCAAAACTGTGAGCCCATAAATTCTTCTTCTGGTATGGCAGAAACCTCTCTAGATCCACCAACTTTCTCAGCTCAATTCAGGCTAACTCAAATCTAAAGAAATAAGGAATAAGCAAGTGATTAAAATGTATAAGCAGATACTTTTCATAAACCCTTTAAATGGGGATCATATATTCTGAAAACTTATATTCCAAGACAAAGTCTTTTTATTACACCCATACCAAGGTCACACTCTTCATGGACCTTATTATTTTATTCCACTTTTAAGATCTCAAACTGTTATATACCCTCTCTAAACACAATATTTTTGTTACTTTCTCTACTGACCAAGTGCTCACAAATGCTCATGATTTTCTTACTGAATTTGAGATTGATCAAACCTTCATAAGGCATCTCTCCTACTCATGGGTCCCTAAACGTTGGCTTGCCACAAGTTTGATTAAGCATTAAAGCACTGGGATGCATACTATCCCCTCTTAACAGCTAGTTCTGAAAACCAACCAAGCACAGGGAGAAATATTTCTTGTTAAAGTACCCTTGCTGCTTGCCCTCCACAAGTTCCTGTTAGTGTTGCTTATCCCACTCTATAAAAGAAAAGACTTTTTCCATTTTATTTTAAGGTATTTGCAATTTCTCAGATCAGATAATTATCCTTATTGCAATAGCTTTTTGGAATAAATTCTCCTCATCAATGTCCAAATTTATTTTTATTTGACACTGTATCCACCATCTCTCTCATGAAAATAGCTAACTATCAGATAACAAAGTCCTTTATGGAAAACTCTATTCTCTGCCCAGATGTTGTTAGACCAATTCAATTTTCAGTTGGTTTTTATTCTTGCTTCTAGGCATTAAAGCAGGCAAACCTTATTCCTAAATAATAATGTTCTTAGATTTTCCATTAATTGACTGATTAAAAATGGTTCCATGGTCATCTGGGTTTGAGGAATGCTGTATCCTTAGTTATGTGCAGTCTATTAAATACTAAAAGTGCATCTGCTTAAATTTTGCTACATTAACCACAGAAATGTTCTCCTTTGGCTTTTCTTACATTTTTAAAAAACTCTTTTTAAACACTTGGGAAATGCTATCTCTTAGCATTTTTTTTTTTTTTTTAGGAAAAAGAACATAATCAGTCTATGGAGGTTTTAAAGTTTCAAGATAACCACAACTGTGTCCAAATTATTATTCAACACTCAAGATATTTATCTCTAGTTTGCTCCTTACCATTCTTTTTTCATCCTTCTTTTTTTCCTTAATATTAACCACAAATCACTCTAAGAAAATAACCTAGTAAACATATTTTGTGGTTTCCCTCATCATCAATATACAGTCATAATCAAATCACATCTTTTCTTCCTTTAAAAGGGTTCTCTCATCCAATTTCTTTCACTTTCCAATTTTACTGCCAGCATTAGTTTTTCCTGAATTTTTTAATAGTCCCTAGATTTATCTCTATTTTCATTTAGTTTTATTCATGTTATACTTATAGAACTTGATTCATTTAACTATTAGAGGGCCATTTTAATTATAATTCATCTTGTTTAAAATTTTCAAAACCACCATCTTTTATATTGTCCAAAATTATCTCTTCTAATCCCAAATTAATGGTCACTAATATGTTTTTTATGAAAATGTAGGCATCACCTTTATTATTAATATTTACATTTGGTTCTGTAAACAAAGTTGGCAAAAATTTTTAAGAATTTTAATAGATATAAAAAATTCAAGAATATGATCCTTATCACTTCTGAAAAATATATAGATTTTTAAGACTAAAAGCTAGTAAATGTAGAAGTGGAAGGGGAAGAGAAAAACATTGGTGACAGATTATTTGAATTTTCTTCTTCCCAAAGGTATTAGCAGCAAAATGGGTGCTGATACAAAATACCAGAAATCGGTTGGTTTTTATAAAGGGTATTTATTTGGGATAGAAGTCTACAGTTATCAGGCCATAAAGCATAAGTTTCTTCCCTCACCAAAGTCCATTGCCACGTGTTGGAGCTAGACAGCTGCCGGTGTTTGGCAGGGTTCAGGCTTCTTGGGTTCCTCTGTTCCGGGGGCTCTGTTTCTCTCCGGGCTGAGCTCCTGTTTCCTCCACAAGGTCAGCTGTGGACTATGAGGCTCTCTAGGCATTGCCTCTCTCCACAAGGCTAGCTGTAGGCTATCAGGTGAATGGCTTGTCTCTATCCCAGGGCCTTCTCTCCTTCCTCACGACCAACTCTTCCTCTGCTCGCCTCCCCAGCGTCCAGCATCAAAACTCCAACATCAAAAACTGCTACAACTCTGTCCTTTGCCATGCCTTTTATATTTGATTCCTCACCCACCAAGGGTGGGGCTCAACGCCTTACTGACATGGCCCAGTCAACACCCTAATCATAACTTAATCATGCCCAGATTAACAGACCAGTTTACAAACATAATCCAATATCTATTTTTGGAATTCATAACTATAGCAAACTGCCTAACTGCTATACCAGATATCTATAATAACACAGCTGCTACTGTTTTTGGTATAGCTTGTGAAAACCCCACATTCTGATTTTTTTCACTAGTCTGAAATAAGATCAGTAAAAATTGTACCAGTGAATGACAAATTCTGTTTTTTTCTTATGTAGTAAGAAACTCAGTTCTTTTCTTATCTGATTCCACAGTCACTGGTGTGTTTAGTTGTCTCTTAAAGTAACCATTAACTCAGTCCAAATGATCCATCCATTTTTCTCTGTTCTCCTTTCTCATGACTTTTAATTGCCTTCCTCTTAAATGTAATCCAACTTAACACATTATAAAAAAATAAATTTTGAGTGGATTAAGAATTTAAATATGAAAAATGAAATTTTCACATTCCTCCCATATGAGAATATTCTTAAACTACTTTGAGCATATTGAAGAATTTCTTATAAACTTGAGGTACAAATAATAAAGGCAAAGAATGATAAATTTGACTATATCATATACAAGAACATCTTTATCTCATGAATAAAACCTACAAAAATGAAATACAGGACATAAACTGGGAGAACATACTCACTTGACACAAAACCAGAAAAGTTTTACTTTTCAGAATATGTGAAGAATTCCTATATATATTAAAAAAGCACTGCAACATAATACTGGTCAAAAGTCATGTCTAAATATTTCACAGAAGAAAAACTATGACTAGGTAATAAAGATAAAAATATTTAAACTTTTTATTAATCTGGAAAATGCAAAGTAAATCTACAAATGTATACTATTTCACATCTACCATAGTGAGAAAGACAACTATAAAAACAAAAATTATTTGCAGAAATACCAAGTGTTAGTAAAGCAACAGATAAGGTTGAGAATAAATGGATTTCATTTTGCAAACAACTTGTGATTACCAAGTAAAGTGGCAGACATATAATTTTATTCCTAGAAATATTTTTGCTTATCTGTGCCAGTAGATATGTACAAGATTGCATATAGCAACATTATTTGTAAAACCAAAACACTACAAAGAACCCTAATGTCTATGGGCATTTGAATGAACAAATAGTGTTTAATATAACCCTGCAATGGATTTGGGTTACTAATTAACAGTGAAAATGAATGAATTATCATCAGATTTATCAACAAAAATGGACTTAAAAAGGTATCCTTTCATGAAAACAATCAAGCCACAGAGGAATAAATAAAAAAAAAAGCAAAACCCTGGGTAATGATTTTCATGGGCATGAAGGTGTCATAGGACCCATTTTGAACAGAGCCAATGAGGAGTTGAATAGTAATAGTAATATTCTATTTGTTGAGTTTGGACATGTCTATGGATATTCACTTTATTATTAAGCTTTTGCATATTCATATATGCTTATTATGTTATTTTTAAATGTATATTCACATAGAAAATGGGGAAGGGGAAGAAAGAGAAGGAAAAGAAGAAGGAGCAGGAAGACTGGAGACAGGCTAGGTTCAAATTCTGCCTCTGACACTTGCAATTGTCTAATTCTGGGCAAGGTATTGAGATCTTCTGTGCATTTTCCCTTATATGGAAAATGGATAATAAAAACAGATATCTCACAGGGTTGTGGTGAGAAATAAATCAGTTAAAACATGGAAATTAATTTAGAACACTATCCAGCAGGTAAAATGTACTTAGTAAATGTCAGTTTCCTTTGTTGGTTATTGAGGAATAACATCTCACCTATTTTGTACTATTGAAGTTGGAAAGCAGAGTGACTTGCATATAATAGGAACACTGAAATCAATAAGTACATGATGAGTTATTTAATAAAACTATTGATTGCAAGAACAAAGTCTTTTTCACCATACACACACACATAAACACAGAATTTATAAACATCCTGAGTGCTCTGGCTCCCAGGAACCTCTCTAAACTCACTTCAAAATTTGTTACGTGGCCTCCTGTTGATTCTTCAGACACACATTGTACACCTATCTGTGTGCTGTTTCCTATGTCTCAAATTCTCTTCATTTAGATTTTCACGTATTTGGCTCCTCTTCACACTTTAATCACAGGGACCAGCCACCTTCCTCAGGTAGGCCTGTGCAGCTTCTCTATCCAAAGTGTCAATCTGTATGGATTTGTTTATATTCCCTTCCTAACATTTTTCATGGTAACCTGCAGGATTGCTTGTTTATTGTCTCTTTTCTCCCAACACAGTTATCTAACTTTTAAGGGATCAGGAACAGTTGAATCTTGTTCACTACTGTACCCTCCCAACACCAAGAAGTATGTGAATGAATTCACACACCCTGTTCTTGTAAATACTGAGGTGTTTAATGCATTAAAATTTAAGTATGCAATTTGTCTCATTTTCCTTTAGTTATCTAAATTATATTCAGTGCATGGTTTTGTTTTGATGCTCAAAGAATTATTTGACAAAATACATTGCAAAATATAACAGTGATGATTTGAACCATAGGACTTCAGAAGAATAGATATAAAAGTTCATATTGGTTTGCCTTATAAAACACTGAAGTATTTCACTTTAACTGAAATGTATGATTCTTTTCCTCTTTATTTTATGAAGAATTGTTCAGACAGATTTCCATGGTGTAGCTTGAGGACTGATGCTCTAAACCAGTTATAGAATGGTTTACATGGAGAGGTTATTTTATATAAGCAATACTAAGACTTTTTTCAAAATTCATATTTAAGATGTCTAGGAAAAGAAAACTAGCAAGGATAACCCTTTTGAGAATCTGTTATTAAACACAAAATTTACATTTCTAACAGCTGTTACGATAAACTTCTGATTTTAACATACCAGTGATTTAGAAAGAAGGTTAATGCCTTAAAAGGAAGTTGTGTGTTATTGTTACTATTGAAAATTTGGAGTTTGGGAGCTACTTAACTCAGATTTGCCTTAATCCTATGAAGTAAGCATGGGAAGTGGGAAATATTTACAAGGTAATGTGAACTGTATATTACTCACAGATTCTGCTTTCTATATTTTCCCTTCTCTTCCTTCTCATTTCTCAGGGAAACTACAAATGCATTTCCCCCACATTGGAGATGTGCTTGGACAATTTAGATTGGAAGAGCATGAAGCAGCTCCAATCCTTGTAAATATCTTATGCAAAATGAAAACATAATTTAATAAGGAGGGTAAAAGTAAATAGGTTAATTAACCTACAAAGGCCATGCCAAAAAGTAAGTAATTTAGTAAGTAAAAGTAAATAAATAAATAAATACTGCAGCTACTTGCAAATTTAAGACTCCAATAAAATAAAGCTACTCATTAATCAATTCAGTCTGTTGCTTTTCTGTTTCTTCCTTTTCCTTTTCTTTAAAGACAGGCTTCACAAATTCTAAATAAAAATCTTCTACAGCAAAGTAGTGTTTCAAGAACAAAAATGTGATAAATCAAATTCCTCAGAGTTTCAACAATCAATACAAGAAATCTTCCACACACAGTGATTTGTTTCTGTAGTTTAGTCAGCTGTTCTGATTGGCCTTCTTCAAGAGCCTGACAGCAGGGCAATCAGTGGGGATCCACATGGATCATTGGCAAATCCTCCCCACTCATCTAGAGATGAGAGCTAGTAAAATGTATAATCAATCATAGAATTTAATCCAATTTAAACTTTGTAAAACAAGCTTGGGAGACTATACCTTTGAATGATTAAATGTCAAAAGTATCCTTAACTATCTGAAAAATAACTTGATATCCTTGGATTTCTAATTTTTACATTTTTATTTTTTTACCAACACATGACTGTCTAATAGAAAGAAGGTTACTGCTTCCAAATTTAAGCGAATATTAAAGTTTTCATTATTCCTACATCATTATAAAATATATACTGAAATTGTGAATGACAGCTATGTGGGGTGCTTATTTGATTTATATCACATTACTTCTAAGAAATATCATATAGGTTTTCCATTTTCAATTTTGGGCTTGGTATGTCACCTTGGCTAGGTTATTTTGTCCACTTGTTTGTTTAAGCACTGGCATGATTGTTACTGTGAGGGTGTTTTGTAGATGGGATTTGCATCTATAATCAAAAAAGGAGAGGGTCTTCAATAATGTGGGGAGTGTCCTCAATTAATCCATTGGAGGCTTTAAAGCTAAAAATGAGGATTTCAGAGATCAAAAACAGAATTTCTGCCTCAACTTCAACATTGACTCTTGCTGGAATTTCAATCAGCCAGTTTGTCCTGGGGAATTCCAGCTAAGGAAGTCAACTGCACATTTATTAGAGTTTGCAACTTGTGGCCTGCCCTATGGAAACTCTTGTCTAATCTCACAGTTGAATGAGCCAGTTCTTCCCTGTTGGTTCTGTTTCTTTCGAGAACTCCCATACAACATATCACAGAAATATTCTTTCATTTAAGGATTTTATTTTGTACTAAACACATTACGAATTTTAAAACTCATGGAATCATGAAATGTTTTTTAAAAATCACTGATTTTGAGAATTTAAAGGGAAATTAAAAATATATAGATAGCTTAAAAACTAATTTTATTATTCATGAAATAATAAAGCTTGTGAATTTATCACCTTTTTATTATTAATGAAATAAAGTAATCAAACAGTACTTGATTGATTCATCAATCTTGCTTATGGAGCCTGGGATCTTGAGAATAAAATATATATGGCTCAATTTGTGGCCTTAAACATGTTCCAAAATGGAAAAGCTATTATGAATACTTTTAGTTGGGAAAATTATTGAAACTCTAGCCTCCACGTTACCTTTTCTTTCACAAAACCTTGTAAGTGATACTTACAAAACATTTGACATGTAGAGGATTTATTAGAAATGATAATGTTTTAGCTCTCTTTCAATGATAGACAACATTGTATAGTGGATTAGAATCAAATTGTGTAGACAACATCAATTCAAGTCCTGCCTCAACACTGATATATCTATTTATATAGAGATAGACAGATAAATAGTAGAAAGATGCCATATCAATTTCCTTTTCATATTATTTTGAACTTTCACAATTTTGATCTTCTTTACAGAAGCTGTATTTTGGGTGTCAGGACCCAAATATGTAAGTGTCATTGTCATGATCACCTTTATCAGACTGTCCCAGATTACCTCCATTTAAAATACTATTTTCCATTGCTCCTACTGTTCTATAATTAAATTCATATTAGTGATATTGTGAGTCTTGGTTATTACAGACAGTGTTGCTGTAATGGAATAAAAATTAAAGTCAATTAATAAACATAATGTGTGGATAAAATCAAGTTAACTATGCCCTAGCATTATGACTTTAATTTGTAAAAGGTAACACTTTTGTTTTCACAATCTATAGAAGCAGCCAATGCAAAGCATTTCTAGAAGCTTTCCTATAAAACAAAAAGAGATCTGTCTGTCAGGACTTTGGTGTCTAAAAGAGTATTACTGGTATGAAATAAAGTTTGCTCCATTGACATTTAAGAATGTCTATCATAACCTATCATAACACCAAGTTAAATATGAGTAAGGAAAGAAAATCACTCAGGTAACTTTTAGAATAAACAAGAAACAGAGCTCTCAAACTGTCATGCTGAGTGTTTTCCTAAAAGGCTTTTATTTTTGCTCAGGGCCTAACTGTCTGAAACACCTTTTTCCTGCACATATGATAAGTCAAATTTAGTATCACTCTTCCTATGAGAAATAACCTTAGAGAGTGAATTAAATAAAATGCAGACAATATTTATGCTCAATTTTTTTTAGGGGATACCAGGGATTGAACCCAGAACCTCAATCAAGCAAGCATTCAACCACTGAGCTACACTGGTTGTCTTTTCCTTTTCTTTCTTTTTTTTTCAATTTTTAAAATAAGACAACTAAACAACAACTAAATTCTTTCCTGGCTCTTCTAAAATATGCAGACCAAAACTACACTTAGATAATTAGAAGAAAAAAAGTCATGATTTCAATAATTATTTTCTATAGAAGTCTTTGTGCTTAGCAGGGCACCAAATATAAATAAATATTCAAATCACACTGTAGATTATGAATGTTTAGTTAGCAGATACCTTTTTGTATCATTTGTCTCTGAAGAACATGTAGGAAGGAAAATATTTATTCTTTATACTTAAATAAAATTAGCAATTATAATACATTCTCATGGAAATACATGTTCTTCTTTAAATATATATTACTAATTGAGTTAAAAGTATATATTAGAAAATATTTTGGTTTCTACTTGAATTTTTATTTCTCATTAAGATTTAGATCTTTCCATTTCTACTTCAAAGTAATCTATAGTTTAAAAGGAATTTTCCTACTTAGATTTTGGGTCATACTTGAGCATTCTATGATAAAAAAGACAGTATATCATCATAACTGTGAAAATATTTTCTAATTGAAGGTTACCAAATTAAGATCAAAGCTCATAATAAATAAATAAATACTAAGCAAGGACATAAAATTAAATAGCAAGTATTTTCAATATATTTTAATAGTGAAATATATAATACATGCCATGCACCTGATTTAAATGCATTTACGTTTTTACAATATTTTATGAAATATACATATATAATTATTGTAAATTTTTAGAAAATTTATAATATTCAAACTAAAAAAGTAAAAACAATTTTTAAACACACGACCTAGATAGAAACTTTATAAAATTCCCACATACATCTTTCTAGTCTTTCCTTTTTCTATAAATTGAGATGACATATAAAAAAACCACTTAAGTTTAAAAAGGTCAGAGTAAAATTAGGTGTATCTAAGGTTCACTCTAAAAATAATTGGCTATATTGGACATTTTGTTTTTTCAAAATAGTTCTTAGTATGATAGCAAATCATTAAAGACCCAAGCATGAAATGATGGAAAGAAGTAAATCTCAGGACATGAGGAAATCAAATATAAACAAATACCTTTTAAAGCTCTCAGTTTTCATTTAAAGACCAAGAAGAAGCATAGACATAATGGCTTGATTCTTCTGGCCCAATGGAGTATATAATGAGAAGATCAATCATTCATACGTCATTCCTATGAGAATTCTAACTTGATAAAACAAATTTGAGCTTTTCTATGCCTTTCAGACTTCCCTGAGGATAATTTTAGAAAGGGTATTTGTAAAAAGTGTTTGGCTTAAAATACAAGTAAAATGAAATCTTAAAAATAACATAGAGCCCTAGAGAAGAAATAGTAAGATAGAATGCCAGAAGTGAAAATTTAGAGTTGGTATAAGATAGTCTATCATAGATTTGATCATTGTTCACAATTTCTTAACCCTTCTCTATAGTATATTATACACCCACATTATTTTTCCATTTGGCTTTGCAGTGCTTCCCAGTGGTTGGTAGAGTATATATTACCATACCATTAACTAAGTGTTTTGCTCAAACAATAAAATGTGAAGAGATATGATGGTAATAGTAATTTTAAAATAAGTTTGTGTTGTTTAGCTTAGTCTCTTAGCCTTCCACTACCTGCTATTAAAGGAATATAAAGGACTAATTCTAGGACTAACAATTAGTCCTAGAATGAAGATGTGAAAAGAAAATTTAAACCTCATCTGAAGCCTTGAGTCTGGCTGAGCCCAGATGTACCTAAATAACCCCAGCTGATATAAGCCAAATTACAGAGATAGATAAACAAGAAAACTAAGTATTTGTTGTTGTAGGATATTGACTTTTTGGGATTGTTTGTTACACAGCATTAACATAGCAATAGATTAGTAATACAAATTGTAATGCTTTAGGGAGTAATAAGGGCTCTGAAGTCAGACTACCAAGGTTTTAATTCTCAGTCCACCATTTTTAAATGAATGATACTGGTTAAAAGGCTAATATTGTACTGCAGGATTCCCTTTAAATAAGTGGGGGTTTGGGGAGAGGTAAATAAACTTAGAACATTACTGTAAGAATTATGTGAATTTAGACATATAAATATCTGAATATCTGAATAACCTACTCATTAAATACAAATAAGTATCAATTCTTAATAGAGTCTAATATTTCATATAATATCATCTGGATTGGTGATCTTTATATAAGAAAGGAAAACATAATAATCCTCAGTGTCTAAACCATAAATTGCAAGGCTAACAGTTATTGGTTATAAACTTTCTTATTTTTGGTGTGGTTCTAAATTTTAGATGTAGATACGAAGTAATTGAATCACCTGCAAATGGTTCAAAAAGTTAATCCATTTTAATATTTTTCTGACATTAAAATATAATATAGAAAAATTAAATTGGATGGACACAAACATTTGGTTAGAGTAGAATTTTGAAAATTCTGAATTGAAAAGTATTCAAAACAGTATTAATTTCTTATAGTTGCTATAGTAAATTATTACAAACTGAATGGCTTTAACAATACAAATTTATCATTTTACAGTCTTGAAGTCAGAAGTCTGAAATGGAACTCACTGGGCAAATATCAAGGT
>PVKH010037461.1:0-11457 GCA_004027955.1 Chaetophractus vellerosus | reverse complement strand
CCTTCAGGCTATCCTATTGAGCGCTTCCTAAAACTTTTCATTCTATACTTATCTCTTAATATCTCCTAAACTTTATCTCTCTGTGATATTCCAGAGATCTGTTTTCTTCTTCACTTATTGTCAGTTTGGCCATATTTTACCTGATATGTATTTCATCCATTCAACTTTAATTTTAAATTTTATTTTGATTCATTTTTAAAGTGTATTTTGTTTCTTTTCATAATATTTTATTCATATCTCATTTTCTATTCTTTTTTTTTTTAACTCTTTAGCAACTTTAACATACTCGTTAAACTATTTCATTTATGGATCTATTTCTGAAGTTCTTGAGTTTTTAATATCCAGTTTATTTTGTTGGTTGACGACGGATACTTTTATTCAGATATATGGATGATTTTTGTTGTTGTAAATCTCATGTAGTCTTTTTTGTGAAAGTGTCAGCATCCACATGAGACCAATATTAATTTTATTTCTTGCCTTTGGGAGTCTTACAATATATGGGTTCTGTAATTTTAGATTCGAAATCATTTTTGGAATATGTTGGTGTTTTCATTTGTGAAAAAGGACTACTTCTGAACCTCTGTCAACAGTGTTTAGCTCTATCTTTAAGATAGCAATTCTAGAATTGGTAAAATGATAAAATTCCTTTATCTGGATTTTTAAAACTCAACTACTGATGACTATCGAGAAAGGAGTGATTCAACATCACATTCTATTAATTTCTGGTAACTCTAATTTCATTCTAGGCATTCTGTTTACCATGAACTGTGGTGCATACATGTGGTACCTGGTTTAAAAAATGGTTTGGGCCATCATACAGTAACCTCGTTCATGTTTGGAGTTGGGTACAGTAGATGAAAAAATATAAAGAGGCCACTCTACATTTTACCAAAATAAAACTTTGTATAAACATCTATTATTCTTTCTGCCACACAGCCAGGCAACATGAATCTATTTGGGAGAAACAAAACTGAGGTCTCAGTTCCAATAATAAGTGTTCATAAAGGGATGTTTTTTCTATGTTAGTTATAGATATGTTGAGTCAAGGTGTGGACCCTTAACTTAGTTCATGGGAGATTAGAGAGGATCACAATAATGTTGTCTTTGTATTAATAGCATAATCATTCAAGACTTCTTAACTCCTCATCTCCTGTTAAAGGACTGCTTTTGGTTAGGAATGTTGAACCATATTGATTTGTTTTCTTTAACAATTCATATTTATAATGATATCATTAAACCAGTGCATATTTTATCATAGTCTGCATTATTAAAATTGGTCACTCAGCTCACCAGTAATTCTATATAAAACAGAAACTATGTTTTATTTTCCAACATGATGGTATTGTATTTTTGAGAGTTTGTGGCCAAGCAATAATACTTCTATTTAACTATTGCATCAATAACTTGATTAGGCAATTGAATGAATTGGGGCAGTCGCCATTTTCTATTTCTCTATCACTGCCCAGAGAAATAGTCATTAACTCTATGCAGATGCCATAGTCTTATTGTGACAAACAATAACTATGAGAAAAAAGGGTTTCAGATTAACTTCTCTAAAATTAAAGCCATCAGTTTTTAAAAAGTTCATTAACATGAAAATAGGCTGCAGTTAAGAAATGTGTGACAAAAATGACAATTAACTTCAGAGCATATTTAAATACTTCAATGCACTTATCTTGAAAGGTGGAGCAATATTTACATTACTCAAAATTACTACTTAACCACAGTAAAATTATCCCCATTATGAGGACAGACAAAAAATAAATAAATGTATAAAGTCTCGTATCATACAAGGAAAGTTGTGTGTCTCATGAAAAGATCTCATTTTCATTTATCTTTGAACACTGAGAATTATTTGGCTAACTATACTTATGTCATATTACTTGCTTAGATTTCAGAGACAAAGTTATGGGTCTTCCCTAGCAATATTTATTTAGGACCTTGGTCTATACATTTTGTGTATTCATCTAACTGTACCCTTATCATATTTCTCTTTACAGTTAGTTTATCTTTGTTATACTTTTGTTTAATGGCATAACAATACATTATGTGGGTATAAGAGATGTATTTTTTAAATATCTTAAATCATTTAGGAAATAAGTTATTTGAACATGTTTATTCTAATTTAATCTTGTTTGTATAGCATAGAAAAGTATTTCTTCTGAGAAGTTAGGAGACCCACCATTATTGTGGGAGTGTCCATTTATTGATTCAGAGTTTCCTAGAGTCTGACTGCTAGTTAGACTAGGTTACATTACTTTGGCTGCTCTTCCCAATCTTTTGGGGTGGAAAGGACTCATTCCGCACATTGAAACAATAACTAACTAAACTGAACAAAGAAAGTAGATATAAGGAGAATTTGGCTCATTATATACTTGTGGAAGCTTTTGCTCTCAATAGACACTTGAGGCAATAGTTTTTGAAATAAGACTAAAACTATGATAGAGAAGAATATGATTATTGTCCCTGACTAGGTTGTTAAGAAATTGGTTCATGAACATGAACATATGACTTATTTAGTGGCTTACATTCTGGGGGGGTGAGGTGGGGGTGGGGATGCTGTGTATCCATTTTTTTGTTTAAATTAAGTGTTCCAGAAATGTTTACGGAAAGAAAGGAAATGTTCTACTTATCCGAAAAAGTTCCTGTTTCCTTTTGTAGCTTTCCCATATTAGTCTCTCCATTTTTTGAGATGAAAATATTTTTTGTAATGGAAATGCATTCTCAGATATGCATCACCCTATTCTCCAGGTAAAATTTATTCTACCCTATGGTGCTTCATGGAAAGAAAAAAATAACATATTTAAAGGAATACAGATTTTTATTAAATTTTTAAGCAAACCCACCACAGAGATAGTTATCTGCAACATTACATGAGGAATCATCAAAGTATCAAAATTCCCAGGCTGTTCATTTGTTAAAGCATGGAGAAGGAAAGAATATTCTAACTTTGTATGGTTTTTATCCTCAAGGTAGACAAAGATTTATTAGGACATATTGTATGTGCATGGTTATAAAGTTCTAAACATCTCATAAAGTGCTCTAGGTGTGAACCAAATATATAAAGAAGAAAAAAAATCTTGAAAACACCGTATCTCTCTGACAAATGGATGTTATTTTTGTCTTTTCACTAAACTGAACCAGTTTTTGCAATAAACTATCTTTCAATTTATGGCACTCCTTCATTGGAACTGGTGACTAGTACTTTTATTAAGACATTAGGAGTTCACACTTTGAACCAATAATCCTGGGCTTTTTTTGCTCTTAATTTCTCCCCACCCTTTGGTGAAAGTTGATTTCGTTTTGAACCCTTTTAGTATTGTCTTTAAAAGAAAGAAAAGACAAATTTAGAATATTAGGAGGAATTTTTTTTTCCTTTATCTTCAGTCAAAATTTGTTAGCTCCCACTTCTACCGCAAGTATCAATATAGTTTGAAAACTATACTCATACAAATACACCCTCATAAACACACAGAGCACTAAGATTCAGCATGGATTTGAACAATACCTAAACATTTTCATGTATGTGTGTATTTATGTGTCACTATTTCTAACTACTAGGCATATAGTGTGTCTGGTTGAGACGGAGAAAGTAAAACAAATTGAGTCAAATGCAAAAAATTATTAGGACTTTAAAAAAATTCTATAAGCCTCAAAAGCACCAAAAATCCTTTGAATCTATAATCTGAAAATTTCAAACATTTATTCATGACTCTGCTCTGTAATGTTGTTTCAGCTTATATTCCCATTAGATAGGTAGAAAAAGAAAATAGCTCATCACATTAGCACAAAGGAACTAATCATCCAGAGGAATAATTCAGCAGATGGTCCCATATAATCAAATTTTGGATAGATTTGGCACCTTAAATTTTACACTATCTTGTGAATGTAAGTAACTTACAAATACATAATTTTACCAGTTTTATTTTCTGAGTTCATATTTACATGTTTTATAGAATAAAACTTAGAACATCATCTGGAGTGGATGTGGCTCAAGCAGTTGAGCACCTGCCTCCCACATAGGAGGTCCTGGGTTCGATTCCCTGTGCTCAAAAAAACAAAAACAAAAAACAAACAAACAACAAGCAAACAAACAAAAACACCAACTCAAGGGAGCCAATGTGGCTCAGTGATTGAGCACTGGCCTCCCACATACGAGTTCCTGGGTTCAATGCCTGGTTCTGGTACCTCAAAAACAAACAAATAAATAAATAAATAAATACATAAATAAATTAGAACATCAGGCAATGTACCAATGGACTATCATGTTATGTGAAATAATTGTTTACATAACACATTTAAAAATATGATATTCACCCACCTCCTGACATTTGATCTTGTCAGTAAACTTCTACTTAAGGATTAGTTTTATTACACATATTTGATAAGTGGAAGAACTGTGGTCCAGAGAATAATAATATTTATATATATTTAACTCACATAAATAGTGCCAGAGCTCCTGACTTTTGCCCAGTTCTCACTGTAGCGTATCAGTTTAACTTAAAATATTAAATCACATTAGGAATCAATGCAAGAAATACTCTTTAAGTATTGAATTTGAATGCTTTCTAATTCAAGGAAATATTGATCTCATTTTAAAAATTGTAATCGTGCTCTAAATAATACAAAAATGTTATAATCACATCCTGAGAAAATAGGTACAAGGAGTAGGAAAATAAATAAATCTCACTTATGCAAAAATTTGTAACTAAACATCAGAGTTCAGTACCAATTATCTACTACCAAAAAATTAGTGGCTTAGTACATTCAGCATTTATTTAGGCAACAAGTAGCATGTTGGCAATTTAGGCTGTGATCCATTTTTCTAGTCTTGGCCATGCTCATGTACACATTATTTTGTAGACTCACAACAGTTTGCTATTGGCTGATTTCGATTGGTCTTGGCTGGGGTCACTTTGATGATCTAACCTGGCTGCACATGCCTGTCATCCTCAGCACATTGCTCTGGGCATGCCCTCATGGTGATGGCAGGTGTTCAACAGAGCAAAAGCCAGTGCACAAGCTAAAAACTATTGAAGGAAGTCACATTGTAGAGCCCAGTGTCTTGGGTGGCGGTGGCGGTTACCCTGATCTAAGGTATTGTGAAGCCACATGGCAAAGAAAATAGACAAAGAGGGGTGTAAACTTGGGACCATCACTGCAATTAACCACAATGTGAGAAACGCGCTCTTCTGTAATCTTAAGTTTCTAGAAAAATGAATTATTAAAATTTTCAGCTATTGAAGATTTCCTGGAATATCAGTTTGTCAAATATTTTTGGCAATCAAAGCAACTTTAATATTCTTAATGTGAAATAAAATCCATTTCCTATCCCCTTGGTCCATTAGAAAAATAAAACAGGAATTAGTTCTCACTACTAATAATTGTAGAAACAATATTTTTTCACAGGGTACCTTTTCCCCACAAAATTCTGAGCACAACTTTTAGTTCAGAAGCATATAATGTGATTTTTATTTGCTTCATATTGACGTGTGCACACAGCGGACATGGCCATTCTT
Source organism: Chaetophractus vellerosus (assembly GCA_004027955.1). Lineage (NCBI taxonomy): Eukaryota > Metazoa > Chordata > Mammalia > Cingulata > Chlamyphoridae > Chaetophractus > Chaetophractus vellerosus. Next base: position 5,938 of record PVKH010037461.1, on the reverse strand, counting down.
CGTTTTCTTTCTTGACTCACTGAATAATCTCAAATCTTCCACCAACTTTGTTACATGTATTAAGCCCATAAAATGCAGATGTTTGCTCAGCATGAGAGAGTTTCTCATCGATAGGGCTACCCCATTGCAGAAAATCCATTAAGTCATATGTACCAGAGAAGTCACATACTGAAGAAGAATAATGGATTTGAGGCCAGTGAAACAGGAAAACATGGAGGCTGTAAAAGTTTTTATTATGGGTGATGTATAACTTGAAAATAAACACTAGCTATGTATTCCATTCCTTTCTTGCCAACACTATATCATGTATTGTAAGAGGAAAATGATATAAAAAATTCAAATTGTAAAGCTGAAATGAACCTTGCAGTTTATTTTTTAGCAGACCTTATTTTCCCCTTAAAATGAAATAAGAAGCAAGAGCCAAACTATAAAACAGACCAACGTGGAGAGTCTTATTTCATCCTCACTCATTCAGTTTCCTTCCAGCCATTTCTCCCTGCTCCCAGGGCAGCACTCAGAGCAACTAAGAGAAAAACTTATGTATGAGTGGAACACAGCTCAGAAAACCTTGAATCAGTTGTGCTATATATAAGAATCTGAGCAGTAAAAAAAAAAAGAAAAGAAAGAAAGAGGAGAAAAGAAAAGATGAAGTGACCTAAACTATGAGAGCTATTTACTGATAGAACTGGAAATCAAATTGTTGTTTATTAAGGAACACTAAGGAGTGCCTTCATGTTTTAGTATTTGTTTTATGACCATAATGCTATTCCTTTAAAGCTTCCATTCAGAGTGGTAAAGCCGATGAGATTCTTTTGGTTAAATTGAAATTATAAAGGTGATTGGAAGGAATGTAGAGGAAAAACATTTGTTGCTTCAGAACATTCTTTTGCTCTTTTCTCATGGAAGTTCTCCCTCAGCTTTTGAGAACTTTAGTTGATTGGCATCATTCTGGCCAACACACACCTTATTCCACAAGTTGTCAACCATAAACCTGATTGCTGACCTAGCTAAATGAATGGAAAAACAGAAAATTTCTCTCAGCTTTGTGGCTGTCATTTCTAATTTATATGGGAAATAAATTTTGAATTCCTTCAGTAGATTTTCTTTTCTTAAATTCTGATATTTAAAATCTGAAAATTGCTAAGTAGAAACAGATTAAGAGGATTCTGTGCCTCAACTTATTTATTTTTTTGAGCCTGAGAATGATCTAAAATTGTTGTTTCGAGCAATGAACTACTTTTTTTTGCACCTATTAATTAATGAGTTTAGGAAAAATAATAGAACAAACAAATAAGTAAATTCAAAAGTTAGCTGTAGCAGTTTGGCAGTTTGATGTAATTATGAATTCCAAAAATAGATATTGGATTATGCTTGTAAACTGGTCTGTTCATCTGGGCATGATTAAGTTATGATTAGGGCTGCCATGGGCAGGACAAGCCGCCATGGGCAGGGCAAGCCCCCACAAGCAGGCAGGCCGTCGCATGGTGAGCTGACTCAGCGGGGAGACAAGCAGACACAGAAGAACTCAAAAATGAACACAGCAAGAACAAGCAGAAAGGGGGGATGTGTAATAAATAAAAAATAAATCTTTAAAAAAACAGTTATGATTAGGGAGTTAACTGGGCCACGTCAGTAGGGTGTTAAGCCCCACCCCTTGGTGGGTGGAGGAATCAAATATAAAAGGCATGGCAAAGAACAGAGGGAGCAGTTTGAATGTTGGAATCTTGAGCTGGAGCCCCGGGAAGAAAGAGAGCTTGGTCGTGAGGAAGGAGAGAAGGCCCTGGGATAGAGACAAGCCATTCATCTGAGAGTCTACAGCTGACCTTGTGGAGGAAACAGAGGCGCTAAGCCCAGAGAGAAACACAGCCCCAGGAAGAGAGGAACCCAAGAAGCCTGAACCCTGGCAAACATCGGCAGCTGTCTTGCTCCAACACGTGGCAATGGACTTTGGTGAGGTAAGAAACTTATGCTTTATGACTTAGTAACAGTGGACTTCTACCCCAAATAAATACCCTTTATAAAGATCAACTGCTTTCTGGTATTTTGCATCAGCACCCTTTTGGCTAATACATTAGTTCTTTGAGAAAAAATAGCAAAGTAGACAAATTAATAACTAATCTAATAAATAAAAAAGGAGAATACACCAAAACCCAAAATTAGAAATAAAGTGGAATAGAATAATTTGTGCAACTCTACCCAAATAAATCTGAAAACCATATGAATGAATAATTTTCTAGATATATAATAGATATATAATAGTAACCATATTTCCCTCCTAGGCAAAGAGAGACTAAAAGGCAAAATTTATTTAGGAAGTTATAGAGAGAACAATTAAAGTGCATCCTAACAGGGAAGCACTAGATCTAAATGGTTTTATAGAGGAATTCTATAAAATTTTATTCAATAGATAATATAGGGCTACTCAAACTATCCCAAGCACAGGTAAAGAAGGAAATTTTCCAATTCTTTTCATGACATGAGTTGAGTTTTACTCCAAAATGTGATAAAAATATACCAAAATAGATAAAATGTGATAAAAATGTACCATAAATATCAAATATCCATGCATGAATGTTAAAATATTAGCAAGCAGAATCCAATGACACATGCGTATACATATCCTGATTGTCTTGGAATTTGGATTTTGTGGGCTGCCATAACAAAGTACTACAGACCAGGTGGCTTAAATCAACAGAGATTAACTGTCCCACAGATCTATAGGCCAGAAGACTGAAATTAAGCTACTGACAGGGCTTTGCTTACCTCAATGTCCATAGGGAATAATCTCTTCCATTCCTCTTTCTGCTTCTGTCAGTGACTTGGAGCAATCCATGGTGTTCTCCTCTCTGTCTCTCTCCCTGTTTTGGGAGATGATTTATGATCTCTTATAAGGACACAATCCATATTGGGTTAGGGGTCCACCCTACTCCGGCATGACCTCGTTTTAACCTGCCTAATTCCAACTGTAATGACCTTGGTTCCAAATGAGGTCACATTCTGAGGTACTGGAGATTAGGACTTCAACACATATTTTTGGGAAAAATAATTCAATAAGCAACAATGACCAAATACTATTTCCACGAGGAATCCAAGGGCAGCTCTATTCTTGGCTCTCCAACAATATAATCCAGCACTTTAATAGAGGCCAGGAGAAAAGGTTTGATCATCTCCATAGATGCAAGAAAAAAGATGCACAAATTTAACTCAGATCTGTGTAATTTAACTCATCCAATAAAATAAAAATGTCTGGATACCAACAGCAGGCAGACACTGGAAGAAATATGCACTTGGAAGAAAGGATGGCACTAAATATATTTCCCATTTTGGCCACTTTTGTTTAGAGCATAAACCCAAGTCCATACAAAGCACGGTGGCTAAGAGTTAGAATTCGGCATGACCACAGCATTTGGACATGAGGAGTCCGTCTTGAAAGGGCATAATCAGAGAACAAGGAATCCCAACTTCTGTACATGACCTCTGCCCAAATCTTTGGTTAAAAGAATTGAACAGAGATTCCAGTTGCTGCCCATGATAAGGGAGACAGTTTGATGTTTGACTTCAGCCACATTAACTGCCTGCTTAAAAAATAAATATAAAATAAATCTTTTCAGAGTCTGTACAAAATATCATTTACAATGTCAAGGATGCCATCTCAAATTACAAGACATATAAAGAAACAGGAAAAAATGACCCATACTCAAGAGAAAAAGTAATCAGTTATGACCAAATCAAAAAGTCTCAGATGTTTTTATTAATAGATATAAGTTTTCAAAAGTTGGGTTTGTGACTATTGTATTTTAACTATGCTCAAGGATATAAAGGAAATATGCTTATAACGAATGAACGAGTGAGAAATTTTAGCTAAGAAGTAGAAGATATAAATAAGATTAGATATTAAAGAAGAGAAGAATGGACTGTCTGGATTTATAATACATTTAATAAGTGGGCTAAATAGAAGTTTGGAAAAAAAGAAGAAAAGGCTTATGAACTTGAAAATAAGTCAAATGTTATGCTTTGCAAAAGAGAAAAAAGAGATTACATAATATATGAGAGAGACAGACTGGCACAGAAAAACTATTTGAAAAAATAACTAAGCAATTTCCAAATTTGTTGAAAGCCATAAAATTTCTTGTTAAAGAAGCTCAGTGAAATTAAGCAGGATAATTACAAAGAAAAACACAAGTTGGTACATAATAGTAAAATGTTGAAAAACAAATATGAAGTTAATTTTTAATGATGATCAAGTAAGAATACTCAGGAAAAGTTGATGGGGCACAGCTATCCCTAACATAGTAAAACATACTGCAAAGTCTTATAATTAAAACATTGTGGAATTGGTACATAAACATACAGACAGGACATTGGGATAGAATAAAAAGCACAAAAAGGGACAAACTGAATATGTAAGGATACTATATGATAAAGCTAGAATTTCAAGTATGTCAGAAAAGGATGGACAATTTTAATAACTGACAAAACTGAATAGACAGTGAGAATAAGAAATTTGGAAATTTCTCATACCAAAGAGCAGCATAAACTTCAAACAGATTAAAATATTAAATGTAAAAAGTAAACTATATGTATAGAAGAAAAAATAGTTAAATTCCTACATAAAGGCTGCTTGCTGTAGGATATTTTCCTACTGTAACTCAAAAATTCAAAATCAACAAAGAAAATTATAAATTTGCCTGCATAAAACCATAAAAATCTTAGCATCACAAAAATAAAATTAAAAATGATAAAATAGGAAAACAATTATAACTTACATTACAGACAAAACTTTTAATATCCCTATATAAATAACTTTAAATATAGATGTGAAAAAGTATCGTAACTATATAGAAAGATTGAAAAAGAAAAAACACCCTTAGACTTATAAAAAGATATTGAATCTCTCCCATTAATATGAGAAATGCATATTAAAATTTTTCTGGGATATTATTTCTAACACTACAGTTTAGCAAAAATCAAAAGTTTTGACAACAAACTATGTTTGCTGAAGCTATGGGGAAATAGGTCCTTCATAAGTTGCTATTGGGAAGACAAAGTGATAAAAATTCCTGTGGATAAATGTTTGACAATGTCTAACAATGTTACATGTACATTTTTTTCTCTTTTCCCAGAGATATTGAATATAAAATTCTACCCCAAAGATATACCTGCCAAGAGTGTGGTGGTTTAGTGCAGCAGGACTTTAAATCTAGAAACAATCCAAACATCCATTAGTAGAGGACTGGTTGAAAATACTAAGATATATTCAAGCAATGGATTCCAAGGAATGAGGAATAGTTTTATATAGTTCAATGTTTTATAGACAAGATATACTGCTAAGTGAAGCAACCAATATTCAGCACCATGTGTGGAGCATGGTATCCTTTATCAAAGAAAACAGAGGGTTAAAATACATATGCATATTTGTTTATTCTAAAACAATAGAAATATAAGCAAAAATATTAATGTGGTTATGGGGTAGAGAGGAACAGGATAGAGTGGACAAAAAAAAAGAATCAAGATATTTCTGTACCCACCATTCGTGTTGATATGATTTTGGAACTGTCTGCATGTTTTACAAAGTTATAAAATAAAACAAAATTTTAAAAGTATCCCTAAATATGTGAAGAAAACTGAACAAAATACACTTATTTGTGATTTGTACCTTAATCACAGCAAGGAAAGTTATTTCAAGTGGCTTTAAAAGTGCTGTAATTGGGCCCGGCTAGATAGCTCAGTGGATAAAGAGCTCGCCGGTGTACCACATGGGAGGCCCCGGGTTCGGTTCCCGGGGACCTCTCCGAGCGGGCAGACGGCCTTGAGAAAGGCAAGCTGCTGTGGGCAAGGCAAAAAGCCACCACGGGCAGGGCGGAGCCCCCATGGGCATGGCAAAGTCACCCGTGAAAAGCGGAGCTGCCGCCTGCGAACTGTGGAAGCCGAGCAGCCC
>PVKH010037460.1:0-11467 GCA_004027955.1 Chaetophractus vellerosus | reverse complement strand
CCTATGGAACTAAGGAGGCCAGAAAAATCCTGAGGATTTACATCAGGAAAGAAACATAGATAAATAGTGGCTCCAGAAAATGAAAAGTTAGGGAAGTATGACCCACTGCTCCAAAAACTATTCCTCCCATCCTAAGCAGGGCAGGGGACCAAAGGCAATTTGTTCAGGAAGCAAAGGCCTCACCTAAGCTGATATCTGCTGCCTTGGTGAGGGGCGTTACTGCCTCATATGGGCCAAGCCCATATTGCTCTCTCAGTCTGTTTCCTTGCTCCAAAGACAAGATGACAGCCATTCGCTTATACCACTTCCTCTGGCCTTCTTTTTCGATGCTGTAGTACAGTTCTCCAGACTCCTTCCTATGGCCTTTCACCACTCCTGGGGGGGGGGGGGGCGCGATAAAAAAATTGTTTGCTGTTGTCTTAGTTTGCTTGGCACCCTCTCATAAGGACTCTGCAGAGCAGGTCCGAGTCAGGGACCTCAGAAATCCAACAGTAGACTAAGGTTAAGATTAAATATTTCAGCTGTCAATCTCAGAAAATAACAACACCTAGGATATATGTAGCTGCAACCCTGGGGTTGGGACAAGGAAAGTTTCTTGACAGGAGGCCTTTAGTTATAAAATAAATTAAAGCTAAACCTCAAAGTCAGCCCTTATGGGTTGTTAGTGGTTCTAATGGTTCTCTTGAAGTGAAATGTTACATGATTACCCATTATAACTTACTAAACCTTTCCTCCTTTGTTTCTTTCAAGGCTGAGTGATAAGTCTGAGTTAAGTTGTAGGTGAAAGATGACATCATTCTAGGAGAAAAGCATGTGTCTGAGTGTTTGTATCTATGTGTCTAAGTGTGTGCAGCAAAATCAGAATATAGAATAAAGAAAAATATATATATACTTTGCCTAATCTTCCCTTCCCTATAATTTCCAGCTCTTGCTCTGATCTAGGACATGAAAGTATGGACTTTAAGATGAAGGAACATCTAAAAGGAAAGGAAAATGGGTTGGAATTCAAGAGATCTGAGGTTAGGCTTATTTCTGCTATCACCAACCTGTATGATCTTGGACAAGACCCTTTTCCAATCCTGTGTGAGAGATAATACTCTTTTCTCTGTAGCAGTTTGATATTATTTATGAATTCCAAAAAAAGATATTTGATTATGTGTGTATACTGGTCTGTTCCTCTAGGCGTGATACCCTTTGATTGTATTAGATTCAGCTGCAATGTTTTTGATTAAATTATGTTAAGATTAGGGCTTTGAGTCTACCACATCATTAGGGCATGCAGGGTTGAGCCCCCACCTCCCCTGGTAGGCTATATAGACAGAGGCTCAGTCAAGAACATGGAAGAAGACACACAGAGAAGAACACAGAGGAAGAGAGACAGCTCATTAGACACAGCAGAGGCCCTGGGAAGAGAGATAAGCCTGATAGTCTACAGCTGACTTTATGAAGCGAACAGAGCAGCTGAGCCCAGATAGAAATGAGCCTGTGTGAGAGAAGAGCCTTATGCCAGCCTACAGCTGAAATCAGAAGCTGGGACCATGGAGCCTTAAAGGGAAGAACGAAGGCTGAACCCTCACAGATATTGCCTGCCATCTTGCCTCAACATGTGGCAAAAGACTTTGGGTGAAGAAGTATCTCTTATGTTACCTTTAGGACCATGTAACTGTAAGCTTCTACCCCAAATAAATACCCTTTATAAAAGCCAATAGAGTTCTGGTACTTTGCATCAGCACCCCTTTGGCTGACAAATACACTCTCAATCAATCAATAATTTACAGGAACACTTCAGTCTAAAAATAGGGATGTATACAATATAAAAAACAAGGCATTAATATAAACACTTTTTCATTCCTATAAACAGAAGAGTCCATTTTGTTCTCTCCTTAGCCTGTGCTTAAATGAAGGACTAAGAGAAATCTGGAGCCTGTCCCCCCAAGGGAAAGAATACAGAGAAAGCAGGCCTTGGTTCTTTCCTTATCTATGTCACAGAATCACTTTTTTTCCCCTTGCTTGTTCATTCTATATCTTAAATCCCTATTGCCAAACCAAATCACAAGGACCCCTCCCAAAGCACAAAGAAACCCAAGGTCAACAATAGACACTAATGAAGAAATACTAAAACTAAAAGCAGTCTAGTGTTGACATTAGTAGACAGCCTCAATAACTGGGACACAGAATCTCCACCCCTTGATGCCATGAGACACTCTGGATACAGAGTTGTTTTTAAGAGGACCAAATGTGGATCTGCAAGAGTGGCCTTCACAGCTGATAGAAGAATGAATGTATCTGATACATACATAAATTGTGAGTCACAGGTCATAAAAGACCTCAATCCCTGTGCTAGTCCTAACTGTTACCACATACAGCTAATAGTGTTATCCAAAACTAGAAGGTGAAGTAGCCCAGTTGACAAAGAAACAAACTGGCAAACAGCAACTGCTCAAAGGAAAGGATAATAATCACAAGAGAGCAGAGACAGATTTCAATAGCAGGGTACTGGCATTTCAAAAATAAAAATAAAAAAGGCACCATTCTTCCAACCAGCAAATAAATAGTAGGTGGGGAGGCATACAAGCACAGCACCAACAATTTCTTTCTACGCAAAAATATCTCAATTATATCTGCCACATTCAACTACTGGGTTCCCGTCAAAGTAAGGAGTAAGTTTAGAAATCAGAGGTGAAAGAACAGAGGACAGAAAGGCAAAAACAGTAACTTCAAAGTGGAGAAACCTAGCAAACACAAATTAACAAAGAGATGAAGATTACATCTTAGTGATGTCAATCCAGTAATGCTATCATGTGGATATCGGGTACCCCTCATTATCATGTAATAAGAAGGACACTTCACCTATGTGACATTGTTTTCAAAAACTCCTAACTCCAGTCTAATCATGAGAAAACATTAAACACACACAAATCGAGGGGTATTCTATGAAATATCTGACCAATATGCCACAAAATTGTCAAGGTCATGAAAAGCAAGAAAAGACTAAGAAACTGCAACAATCAGAGGAGACCAAAGGAGACAAAACAATTAAATGCAATATAGTACCCTGAATTGGATCCTGGAATAGAAAAAGAGGACATTATGGAAAAACTGCTGCAATCCAAATGAAGTCTGGAATTAAGTTTATAGTAATGTACCAAGATTGGTTTCTTAGTTTTGACAAATGTACTCTGCTAATATAAGTTGTTCACAATAAGGGAAACTGGGTGAGGGGTATACAGGAATTTTCTTTATCTTTGCAACTTTCTTGTAAATCTAAAATTATTCCAAAATAAAAAAGCTTATTCAAAAACAAAGAATCAGAAGCCGATGTAGCTTGGTATTGAATGCCGGTTTTCCATACACGAGGTCCTGGGTTCAATCCCCGGCCCCGGTACATGGAAAAAAAAAATCAAGCAAGCTCCAAACAGACACATACACAAAAAATCAGTTGTGAGAGTAACCAGTGTGGTAGGAATGGGATATCTGACTTTAGAGAACCCAGAAAAGTCCTCAGGCCAGAGTGAATGTTTTTTTAATAACTGCTGACAGAACCAAGTACTACCCCAGGGCACAGTAAATCTCTACTGATTTGTGCTTCTTTTATTACCTGCACTGAAATACTCATCCTCCGAAAGGGCTGTCACTTCAGTATCCAGTGGGATGGGGTCACACAAAAGAATGTCTTTGCCCAACACATCACACTCGTACCCATCATCAAAGAGCAATTTATACTTCCCAGCTCCGACATCTCGTGTGATTTTCCCAGAGTAAAAATAGCCATTGGATGACCACTTGGCTACAACACGGAGCCCTACAAAGCTGTTCCCTGGAGAGGAGGCATCTAAGCCATCAGAAGGGCCAGCAGAAGCCTGGAAAGGAATCTCTGGAGAGTCACTACGACGCAAAGCACCAGCACCCATGTCTGCTCGTCTGGTGGAGTCTGGCACTCGGGGCACAATACGAGTGAAAGATTTATCATCTGGTGACATGCTGGGTGAAATGTCCTCTATGCCCAAGGGGCCAGGCACAGCTGTTTCTCTAAGAGAGATAAAAGATAGGATAAAGCAATGAGAATAAGAAGAGAGAGATGAGTGCATATCTACCAATTATCCCACCTCTTTGTCCATAGGCCTCTTCAGCCCATTCTTTGATAATCCCATCACAGGCATGAGCCTGGTCCTTCAGTGGCCTCACTCTAATCCCTGCCCACTCCCCAGTAGTGTGGGCCCCTTTTCTCCCTCTTGACACCCCACACTCTCTACACCCCTCTCTTCTCTCTACTCCCTTTTTTTCTGAACAAGTCATAGACTAAGTGTATCTCACACTACCCGGGTACCTGGTTCCAGTGGTCCGAGAAGGGGGGCGGCCCCTTCGCCCGCGCCCACGAGGTGTGACTGGAGCCTTCCCTCCCTGTCTGATGCCAAGGCCTGCATCACCATCCTCCTCACACACTGGCGCCCCTGTCTGACTGACCCCTTTTCTAGGACTAGAGAATGAAGACAGGTTAGTCTGATAATAGCACCTGCTACTGAAACCTTTCTTCACAAAGTTTCCCCTTGGCCCTCAGACTACATGCTAGTCCAACATATGCTGGGTCTCCAGGGCAGCAGGAAGATGGTCTACACACCCACCACCAAAATTTCAGCCAAGAAGTAGGGAGTGTGGGATAACAAGGAAGGATGTTCTCATCTATGTAACCCTATTCCCTCCTAACAAAGCTTCCTACTGCTGCCCTCAAAAACAGCACACCCATTTCTGCCCTGCCTTCTCTACTTCAAGCACTGGACACTGGCAGTGGATAACAAAAAAGGTAGGGGATACATCAAGTTGGGCCACTACCCCAAACTTTGTGTACTCCCAACCAAAACACATGTAAGGTTACAGAATATGGGGGTGGCAGGAACAGGTGCCCCAGCATTCCCAAAGCCCCCTCAGGGTCTTTGCCAACAATGTGTGCCTCCCACAAGGCTCTACCGGACCTCCCATGCAAACCCAAAATAGGTCAGGAATAAATGGGGAGAAACAGGAGTTGATTTATCCTAGGTGGAGGATGGGGTCGATTTCCCATTACTCCCCTCTTCCTGTGATATTAACATGCCAGCAACCCTGCCCCTGCTGTGGCTCTCCCTCTGGAGACCCTGTCTGCACCTCAGTTTTCCTGGGCCTCCTCGGGAGCTGGGTAAGGCAAAATCTGCGGGTTCGGTCCCGCTGGTTTTCCCTTTGAGTGGTCCGGCTCCTCTCCCTGAGCTGCCACTGCTGTGCATGGCTGAGAGACTCGTCCCACTTGACGTGCGGTGTAAGCTGGATGCCTTGGAGGAGAAAGAGCTGATATCCCCCAGGTCACCTGAGGAGCCCCCAGTCTGTGAAGGGGAAACTTCAGTTTCACACTCCTGACATTCTACAACTGGCTCTTCAGTCTCCTGAAAGGAAGAAATGGATACAGAAGCTTTAAAAAGCCACAATAACATAATGGTTATGTGACAGCAAGGAATTTCAACTCAGAACGGAGGGAATCAGGAGAAAACTTTTTGGAATAATGGAAATGTTCTATATCTTGTTTTGGGTGGTGGTTTCATGGGTATATACAATCTTCAAACCCTACTAAAATGAACACTTAAGATCTGTGAATTATATTTGCACTATATGATACCTCAATAAAAAATAAATGTGGCACTGGTTTGGGAAGAGAGAGACCTCGATACTGAGCTAAGTTAAATTAGCTTTTTATTGGACAAGTTCACAACTGTAGACTACCAAGAAACAAGAAAGGGTTCTAATCCAGAAATCAATCCTTAATGAGGGAAGACAGGAGGTAGATAGACAGATAGGTTAGAGGAGAAAAATGACTGATGATTAGAAGCCCTTCTGGGTACCTGATTAGCAGTAGGTAGCATTTGATGTTTTTTTGACATTACTTTATATGGCCTTTCAATAAGTGATCAAGGAAATAAAAACTTACAGGCAAAAATAGGCTAAAAAATGGTATTGCTGTTCGGAAAAATGAAGATCAAAGGTTATGATCAAAATATGAGTTTTCAGTAACTATAAACCAGAGGAATGTCAAACTGGTTTTATCTCACATGCCTACTTCAATGGATTGGTTTGGTTTCCTTTAGCTCAGTTTTAAGAAGCCTTCTGAGGCTAAATCCCAAGCTCAGTGACAGAAGGTTCTAAAACCAGTCAGCAATGCCTACTATGGGCATTGGACTGAGAAATTATAGCATGGATGCCACACACTTGACTTGCTGCTCTAAACTATTCATGCAGTATTGTGCTAATAGTCACAGAGGATATGGAGAAGTATAAGATGTACTCTTCCTCAAAGAGTTTACAATAACTCTGAGGAGAGAGTAGTATGCACAAGTATACACATGCACACACAAACACACATACTCACACACAGATAATACTATGATTAAATGATTCTATTTTTGACTGCTCCCTTCCTGAAAATCTCTTTTCCTTTAAAATCCATAAAATCACTCCATCTCCTTTCATTCAACTTCTTTTGCTACTCCTATTTATGCTTCTTTTGGAGCTTCCTTTCTCTTCTTATTCCTTTAGAATTGGTATTTCCCAGGACTCTGTTCTCATTCCTTCTCTCACTTTCACATAATTTCCCTGGCGAAATTCACCATACTCATTCCAAACTCACAGGTACAAATGCCTACTAAACTCTTCCCCTTGGATGAACCATGGATACCTGAAATTCAGCATATCCAATACTAAATTCAGTACCCATCCTCTATTTCCTTGCCCTAATAAATGAATCCTGGTGGATCCCACATCTCTTGTAGCTCTCTCTAGCAGAGGTTGGTTTTTCTCAACCAAACCGCAATACAAGAGTTTGGAGATGAGACCTCCTTACTCCCCATTGACAATTATAGACCATTTCAATCTCGCCACCTCCCACTCTAAACAAACCACTATATTACCATTCTGTTAAGACCCTCTACTTCCTTGTTATCCACCAATATCCTCCCAGTCACTCTCTCTCATGCACTAAAGACCTTAATTCCTGGTTTACAGCCTCTCCTTTCCAAATCTCCTGGTTTCATTCTCAGTGGCTTACATTCATTGGATGATCCATCTGGCACCTCCCAGCTTCCTGACCCAATTACTACCATTAACCTTTACCTCTACTCTATCTCAGCCATCTACTCCCATGGTCATTACCAGAAACTGCACCAGATCCAAAATCTCAATTATAACTATGCCACTTTCTACTCACCATTTATTCTTATTCCAACTTTCCTGCTCTAGCTGGAATTGAGTTAACATGATCTGCCAGTGCCACCTGACTGAAACAGGTGTTGTGAGCCCAGAATTTGAGTCACTTCCCTCTCTTGAGGGGACACATGGTAAATGTGTCAGGGCAAGCCTGCTTAGAGGGCTGGGACGGTAGGCTGTGTCTCAGATTAGAAAGCAGGTTCAGAGAACAGTAGGCCAGCTCTACCATACTGCAACTATCCAGAAGCCAAGGCCATGCTCTTACAATGACTTAGGGTAGGCTCTAAGTTGGCCTGTAATGATCTTTTTAATGTATTTGTTTAATTGTTTTCCTGCGTGTCTCCTCTACTAGAACAGAATGTAAACCATGTTAAGACATAGACCTTAATAGTCCCATCCCCAAAACTTACCACACTGCCTGCCACAAAATGGGCTCCCAGTAAATATTTACTGAATGAAGGACCTTCATCTCAAACCAGTGTCCTATTTTCGTTCCACGAGTATATGTATATGTATATGTATATGTATATGTATATGTATATGTATATGTATATGTATACCACCATCCATCGAGTTGCTCAAGCCAAAACCCCTGTAATCATATTAGATTACTCCCAGATTCACCAGAGTTGATCAATTTTACTTTCTAAATATTTCTGTATATATTGCTCTCCTCTCAATCCCTACTGCCACTGTCCTGACTTGATACTCATTCTCTCTTACCTGAACTATGCCTCTAATCTCAACTTACTTCAATCCTTTGCCTCACTGCTGTCAATCTGACCTTTCCAACACACAAACTTAAGCATGTCATTGCCTTCCCCCAAAATTTTTAAAGGATACCCATCACAAAAAAAGATAAAAAACTAAATTCATTTCTATGGTTCGCAAAGCCCTTTATGCTGTGGGCCTTTACCATCTTACCAGCATCCTCTAACACCATTCCCCTCCCAACACATTCTTGTCATATTGAGCTTCTAGATATTCATCAAGCATGACATACTGTCTATATATTTACACAACTTTTCATTCTGCCTGCAATGTCCTTCTCTCCCACCCCTTCAATGTTATCTGCCACACTCCTTTGAACACTACCACCTCCATGAGGCCATTAAGCCTCCTTCAGATAGGCTTGTAGGCTTCCTCCCCTCTTTTTAACACACCTTTCTCCCCAGCAATCAACAAGTTTTGGGTTTGTTGCATGCCACCTGTAAGTCCTGGAGAACAGGGACACTGTCTTTATCTTCTTAGTTCCAGTGCCCATCACAATCCTAAATTAACATCAAATGTTACTGGCATCAGGGTCACAGCGGCCCATTGTTAAACATTAGTAGTAATATTTCCACTTAATAAAACTATATACCAGAATTTAATTCTCTCTGGAAACAACATCCTATTTGGCTAGCAGGTAAAATTAAAGAAAAGTATCTGGGAAAAGACAGAAAAGGAAGGAAGGAAGAAAACGCTGTGCCACTTATCAATTAATAAAATGGTTCCCAGATCTTAACATATGTACCAAGAAACATCCCAAACCTTTAATTATAGAAAACCCATATAACCTTGGCCAGTATTAAATATACACAAAATCGGCATGCAATGTACAATTTAACAGTCAACAAATGCCTATTTTAATATATCAACATTGGAAATAAGTCCATAATAAATTCTACTAAGAAGTGAAGGTACATCTCTTAACAACAGGTCCATAATCACATTCACAGAGACCAGGAAAGAACACAATGAGTAAACACATGAGAAAATAGTGAGAAAACAATAACAAATAGTGAGAAAGCACATGCAGCTAAACAAGGAGTTCTAAACATCATTAGAGTTTTCAAGGATTAAAAACAATAAAATCTTTATATTTATATTGAGAGAGATTTACAGAGATTTATCAATCTGTAATTTACAAGAAAAGGAAAGCATGATGGGACTGATTAAGTAATTGGCCAAAGGTCTAACAGCAAACCCATGGCTGGGGAAAACAAAGAATTCATGGAATTCACTTCTGTTTCTAACCCAGTTCTTATATACTGTGGTCATGTACATTACCCTTTTCACTTTCTGATAAAAAGATGAAGAAAAACAGTGTTAGTAGCTAGCTGCGCAAGAAAGATGGGGAGACAGGGTGATTTTTCTATAGAAAGAAATGTGCCACTTAGTCCCAGGGTATATATTACCTCAGTTACTTTTCTTTCTACTTCTGTTCCATCTACATAATACACGTCTGTGATGACACGAGTGACAAGTGTGCGTACTTCACGGATTGTTCTCATGTGGCGATGCAAGACATGGCCATGTGGAGGCTGAGGCATATCAAACTCTTCCTCTCCCTGTGATGTGGAAATAGAACACAAGCACGGGCCTCAAGGCAAACTGACAGTTTCACAAAATGACTTCTTCATCAACATTGTTCAGTGTTGATGTTCAGAGGTTCCATGAATCTAGTGTGATGGAATTTTCCAGCTGCTTTGTTTTCCATTCACCTATAGATAAGACCAGGGATGGACCAAAAGTATAGCCAGATACTAGGAAGAGTTTATATCAGCATGACCTAAAATGACCAATTTCTTTCTAAATCAAAATCGAAACTTCCAGCACTTATATCTGGAGATATTTAGGTGAAACCTTGACCCCTAAAAGTATACTATTTTTAGATGGTAATTCATTGATTTTGGTGCTGATTTGTCAATTTGTATATAGTCTACACTTGAAACAGCTCTTCAGAATTTCCTGGTATAAGGAAGGCATTCCTTAGTACTTTATATAAAACCAGAATGGCATACCTGCTAATCTCAGTGCAGTCTTTTTCCTGCATTAGTAGTGAAAACTAGTTTATTTATACTTGGAAAATGACACAGTAACTTCTCCTAGTATTAAATATGAAATATTTAATCTATTCCAAAGACTATATTATGGCTAGAGAGTTGACCTAGTTTTCTGAAACAGGAAATACTAGCAAATTATGATTGTTTCTAATTCTATGAAAAAAATATAGTTAGTTTGGAAGCAGCTGTTGCTCAAGCCACTGGGTGCCCACCTCCCACGTGGGAGGTCTTGGATTTGGTTCCCGGTGCCTCCTAAAGAAGATGAGCAGACACCTCAATTAGCAGATGCCGCAACCAGCAGATGCCTCAACTGCTGCAACCAGCAGACACCACAACCAGCAGGGTGCAGAAATGGCTCAAGCAGTTGGGCACTCTCCTCCCACATGGAAGGTCCCGGGTTCAGTTCCCAGTGCCCCCTAAAGAGGACGAGCAGACAACAAGCAGACAAGGGAGCCATCTTGGGGTGGGGGTGGGGGAATAAATAAATATATTGGGTTATCTGTCTTTTAAAAAAAATAATAATTAATTAAATAGTTTAAGAAAGACCCTATATTTTTAAGGCAACTGTTATAGAAAATTATTAGGGAGACTGAGCCTCTTTCATTCAAAAAACATGAAACAAACATTTACTGAAAAATTTTGAGTGCCAGGCACTATGCTAGACAACTACCAACTGGAAGATCCAGTGCAGGTGTAATAATTCAATACTTCCAAAATAATTTAGATGCATTATCTCTAACAGAAATATAATAAACTAAGAAGAACTCTACCCAAACAAACAACCGAGTTAACTAAAATACCAACCAAATTCATTATTTTGTGTTCATAATTTTCTATTTACAGATTATATTTCTATACACTAACAATGAATTATCTGTAAAGGAAATTAAGAAAACAATTCCACTTACAATAGCATCAAAAAGAATGAAACACCCAGGAATTAATTTAACCAAGGAAGTGTAAAACTTATATAATGAAAACTACAAAACATTGCTGAAAGAAATTAAAGATGAACTAAATATACAGAAAGACACCATGAACTGGAAGACTTACTAATAAAGTTAAGATGACAATACTACCAAAAGTGATATATAGATTTAATGCAATCCCTACCAAAATCCCAACAACTTTTTTTTGCAGAAATGGAAAAACCCATACTAAAATTCATAAGGAATTTCAAGGGATCCTGAATAGCCAAAACCATATCTGAAAAGAAGAACAAAGTTGGAGTCTCACATTTCCTGATTTCAAACCTACAGTAATCTGGGGAGCGGATATGCCTCAAGCAGTTGGGTGCCCACTTCCCACATGGGAAGTCCCGGGTTCAGTTCCCAGTGCCTCCTAAAGACGATGAGCTGACACAATGAGCTGAAGCAATGAGCAGGGAGCAGATGTGGCTCAAGTGGTTAGGCACCCGC
>PVKH010037459.1:0-11456 GCA_004027955.1 Chaetophractus vellerosus | reverse complement strand
AACCCCCAAGGACTTGAAGCAGAAGGGGGTGTGGTGGACTGGGTTTGAGCAGTGGAGCTGGCGATGAGGTTGAAGGCATGGGGCAGGAAGGAGGAGGTCAGAGGCAGGCAGGCTGCTGAGAAGGCAGTGCCCCCTCTTGCCAGGCTCCTGTCCCCTGTCACCTGGCATTCACCAGATCCCACCCTGCCTCTGTAGTCTCTCCTCTGGAATACCCTGGGCAAGCCTCAGCCGGGATGCTGGTTTCAGGTGGATAATTGAACAAGTTGACCTCAGGGTTCCCTTCCAGTCCCGAGCTTTCATGACTTGATTATAAAATAATACCATGTGATGTATGCTAAAATGAATGTATTATTTAAACGGTAGTACTTACTAGGAAGTTTCTTGTATTGGACCATGAGGTGTGAAGGGAAAAGCCTGGGCTTTGGAATCACACAGCCTGGGTTTGAACCCTGGCATTCTCATTTAATAACTGAGGGACTCAACAAGTTGACTGATGGCTCTGAGCCCCAATTCCCACACCTGTAAAATGGAGATAGTAGTCAGACCCACCTCAGAGGGTTGTTGGGGGGAGCTGATGAAATGACCCTGGCAAGACACTGGGAAGGGTCTGGGCTGTTGCTATTCATGTGACTCGATGCCAGGCCACTCTCCTTCTACCCTCCTCCTTGGCCCTGAGAGTTGTGCTGAGGGGGCCAGGCTCAGGGGAAGGGCTGCTAGCTCCCCACTCCCAACCTCCTCTCCCCAGGCAGAGGATGGGGGGCTGATGTGGCTCCAGAGGTTGCCCGGGAAAGGAAAGCTGGGGCCTGAGCCCTGGCCAGGGTGTGGCAGCCACCTGAGGTGATTTGATTGAAGCTTGTGGCTTGGGGCAGCATTTGCTGCACTCTCTGGCCACAAATGGGGGTTAATGTACAATCAGTCAGGTCCTTTTCCTGGCCCCTCCCTGCCTGTGGGTCCTTTAAGAATAAATGTCCAGTTGTAACAAAGGTACCGCTCCAAAGCTAAATGGCAATAGTAGGGGGTATAAGGGGTATGGGGTTTTTCTTTTTGGGTAATGAATATGTTCTGAAATTGTGGTGTTGAATACACAACTCTGTGATTATTATATACTTTGGGGTGTATGAATACATTTCAATAAAACTACTTAATTAAAAAAAAAAAGAATAAATGTCCAGAGAGCTCTCTATGCCCCCTCCATTCCTTCACCCTCTCCCCACCCCGCCTGCCTGCTCCTCATTCTCTGGCATTAACAGTCCTTAGCCAGCGGCCCCAGCAAAATGGGCAGCTGGGAGGCCCATGGGGCCTCTTCCAGGGGTGGTGGCTCCCACATGTGTTTTTACTGTAGTAATTCCCTTTGCTTTTTTTTTGTTGTTGTTGTTGTTACATATCCCCCCCTTTCTACTTGTTCTTGCTTTGTTCATTTTTGCGTTCTTCTGTGTCTGCTTTGTCTCCCCCTGTTGCGGCGACACGCCGAGTCAGCTCACCGCACAGGCGACTTGCCCCGTTCGCGGGCGGCTCTGCTCTGCCCGTGGCGGCTTTGCCCTGCCCGTGGCAGCTTTTTGCCCTGCCCACGGCGGCTCTGCCCTGTCCACTGCGGCTTGTCCTCTCAAGGTGGTTTGCCCGCTCGGAGAGGCCTCCGGGAACTGAACCTGGGGCCTCCCATGTGGTGAACCAGCGCCCTATCCACTGGGCTACAGCTGGCCCCCATCCTTTTGCTTTTTTTAAGTTGGTTTGTGTGTTTGTCTCTTATGTATGAAAGAAGGATACTCACATGGATTCAAAAAATGAAAATTTGAAAACCAGGGAGAGTTTGGTTTCAGAGCAGACATCCTCCATCCAGGGCCTGGCTGAACTCAGGGCCTGTGGGGAAGTTTCAGGCCCAGGGATTGGAGAGGACCCGATTGTTCTAAGAGGTGCTCAGACCTGGGGGAGCGCTTAGGGGATGGATTAAGGGGGGAGATACATGCAGTGACCATTTCTGACTCTTCAGCCAATTGGATGTGTCCTACCCCATGGAGCATCCAGGGGAAGAAAAAGGACAGAGTTGTTTTGTTGACTAGTCAGTGGTCTCTTTATAATGCCTTTTGTGTGTGGTAATCAAATAGTTTTATCATTTGGATAGTGACAAAGTTGTTTTTAATAATTACACCCAAACAACAGGCATCAACTGGAACTATGCCAGGCTAATTGGGATATAGTTTCCTAATTAGGGGAAAAGACATTTTTCTTGGACTTCAGCATCAGAAAAGCAGCTGGCATAAATGCATTTTATGAGTATGGAGAATCTAGAACCAATTGTGTTTCCTTCTTTGCTTTGGCTGCTAGGAAGCTCAGAACCATATTTGTGACCTGTCTTTTGTCCTTGTGCCATATTTTACTGAATGTGTTTTTGCATACAGAATGGCTTTATCTTATTCTTCAATCCTCATTCATTCTTTGTCCTAACTTCTTCTTTCTAAAAATTTTATTGTATTTTGTAAGCTGTTTGAAAGGATGATGTTTGAAGAAATAGCTGGGTGGGTGAATAGAAGCTTGGATGGATGGGTGGATGTGGATGAATGTTTGGCTTGATAGATGGATGAATGAGTAGGTGTTTGGATAGGTGGATGGGTGTGTATGTATTTGGATTCATGGGTGAGTGTTTGGATCAATGAATAGATGGATGTGTGGCTACTCCAAATAGCGTGGATGAATGGATGTTTGGAGGATGAATGTTTAGATAAATGGGAAGATGGGCGGCTGGCTGAAGATTCAGATGGATGCATGCATTCATGTTTGGATATATGGGTAGATATTTGGCTGGATAAGTGGATGGGTGGGTGAGCATTTGTATGGGTGATTGGATGAATGGAAGGATATTTAGATGGATAGCTTTTTGCATGAGTAGATAAATGGTATGATGGCTGAGTGGGCATTTGCATGGATAGGTTCTGGGATGACTAATGGATAGATAATGGATGGGTGGATGGATAGGTGGATGTGAATGGATGCCTGTCTGTCTGTCTGAATATTTGGATAGATGTATGGGCGTGTATTGGGAGGCATGCATGCAAATGTGTGTGTGTGAGGATGGATGGAGAACAAGTGGAAGGGTGGATGGGTAAACAGTGTTTGGATGATTGGGTAACACTTTCTCAGTACACAGTGTAAATGCACCATGGGTGACATAACATGGAGGAAGCACTCTGCTAATGCCTGGCCTGTCACGGCCATTCTAGGCTATTAGAAAGGACATGGGCTTTGTAGATTGAAGGACTTTTGTTCTGATCCTTGCCCTACCACTTACTATGTGATATTGAACAATTACCTCTCTGTACTTTAGTTTGCTCAACTATAAAATGGAATTTAAAATACCCACTCCAGAGAGTTGCTGTGGGAATTCAAAGGTAGATGTATGGGCGTCTGTTGGGAGGCATGCATGCAAATACTGGTCAGATCTGGTGAGAGGTGATGCCGAGATTGACACGTAGTGGAAAGGGGCAACCACTGGGAAGACTGTATCTATGTCAAAGGTGTGGAAAAACCATGCTATGGTGGCTAATTAGATGGGGGGAAGGGGGGGAAGATAACTCCACATGCTGAAATGGGGAACCCCAGGGAGGTGCAGGTTGGAGAAAGATAGTGAGTTGAAGTTGGGCCATGTCACCTTTGTAGTGTCTGGGAGATCCAGGGGATAAGACAGTATGTTCTGGACTGTGGGGAGAAATCCAGGCTACAAACAGAGATTAGGAAGCATCACTTAACTCAGTCTTTATAAACCCATGTGCCCTTTTGAGAAACATAAAAATCTTCTATTCTTCTTTAATGTTACTTACAGTTTCTAAGTGTATTAAATATCATGCTTAGGAACAATTCAAATAGGTTGCAGAATTGAATCTGCTTCCCATTCCTGGAAAATGGCTTTAGCAGATGGCTGGTGCAGGCACGTTAGGGAGAGGTCTCCTGTCTCCTGCGTGCCTTTGGATTGTTTGCAGAGCCCTGTACTGTGGCTTCTTTGGTGCTGCACCTTTCATCTCAGTTTCCTCCTCTGCCCAGCAGGGTCTCTGACAGGCAGGTGTCAGGCAATGCTTGGTCACCTCCAGATCCAGGGAGCTCACTACCCCAAGGCAGGCATTCTTCGTAGTGAACATGATTTGACCCCGGGGTGTAGCTCTATCTTCAGACATACGAGGTCCTGGGGTTCAATCCCCAGCCCTGGTACCTCAAAAAACCAAACTGAACCGAACCGAACCAAAAACCGAACCAAACCAAACCAAACCAAAAACAAAACGGTGGGCAAGCACGGAGCTGGGTGCTTCCCTTCACCAGGTCCCAGGCTTTCGCAAGGACAGCCAGGCTTGCTCGCCAGCCTCCTCTCTTCCCCAGGCTGTCCCCATCCCAGCTTTTGTAACTGGAGCTTGGCTTCAGACTCCCTCTGACCTGGTAGTGGTTGGGGCTGCTTTTTCCCACGCCTTCACCCCTCGTGAAGCGCTTCCGGTTCCGCTTTGCTGGGGCCATTTCCGGTCCGCGGCTGGCCTGGGGTACTTAGGTTGGAACCGCCTTCCCGCGCTTGTCCCGCGTCGCCTGGAGGTCAAGGCGGGTGTTGGTTGAGAAGGGGCAGTGCTGGGGGTCTGGATTTGCAGTCTGGGTGGGGAGACTGGAGACTCGGCCCCTAGAGGGGCCGGATGGGCGGGGCATGGGCGCCTCCGGGCTCCAGGGCCGGGCTGCGCCGGTTCTGTTCCCACTTGGACCTAGGTGGGTGATCTTTGGCAAGTTTTTGCCTCCCTGTGCCTCATTTTCTTCTGTGCGCTTGTAAAGTTGAGATATGTATGATGGCAGCTGCTTGACTGAGTTAGCCGCTGGGGATTGAAGAGATTATAAAGTGTGGCAAGCAGGGCTGGGCCATAGAAGCGCCCCTTGAATGTTAACAGCGGCATTCCTCTTATTCTCCGAAGCCTCTCAAATCTTTCTGGAGCTCCAGAACTGATATCCCACTGGCCCCTGATGGGAAATGTTGAAAAAGAGTTAAAACCGCAAAAAGGGTGACCTTTACAAATGCTATTGGGCATTGTTTCTGAGACAGAAGCCTTTGTTAGAATAAGGAAACTGGAGCAGTGGTTAGTCAGGCTTTCTGTGCTGATGTGGAGGGAAACTACTCTTCTTTCATTCCAGAGGTTACATTTTTTGGTGGTTGCCTTCTCTGACTGTGCAAAGTTCATTTTAGTTGCTAGCCCCTGCTGTACAAGTAACGAGCCCTCCTTCTCTGGGAGGCTTTCAGATAGCTTGGATCCCCAGTTCTCAGGGGTTGTAGCCAGGATCCCCGCATGCTTATTAGCATTAAGGGGCTTGAGAGGGACACAAATCAGGGTTTGAATTTCGCCAACTTCACTATGATGGGAGCTTGGTGATATCATTTATGGAAGGCATGTGGCCCTGCCCTGTAAGGCGGTGGCCAGCAGTCTTCATCTTTGTGGGTGCCAGGATCTTCATCTTTGTAACCCTTGGGTCCCCAGCAGAAGCAAAGGCCTTGGGAAGCACCTGTGAAGCTATCCCCTAACCACTCATGTCCTGGTGGCTTCAATGGTGGGGCTATGGGGGACCCCAGGCTCTTTCTCTGACCCCTCTCACACCCTCATTTTGCAGACATTGATGAGTGTGAGAATGACTACTACAACGGGGGCTGTGTCCATGAGTGCATCAACATCCCCGGGAACTACAGGTGCACCTGCTTTGACGGCTTCATGCTGGCCCACGACGGACACAACTGCCTGGGTGAGTGACGCAGCCACACAAACCCCTGGGCACACCCAGCCTGGTCCACAGCTCTAGCTCGCCCTCCCTCCTTTGGCTCCTTGAGGCCTCTTCTACAACTCTAGATAATGCCCTTGATTCAAATGTTCATTTTAAACTAGCTGTATGAAATTTCTAAGAATAATGTAATATTGCTGCATAAAATTGGAAAAATGTAGAATAGGGAGACAAAATTGTAGACTGTTTTATTATGACTGGTGTGTTTCCTTTCAGTCTTCTCTGTGTACCCATCTGGAGTGGTGATCAGATGGGTCTCATGTGTAGCTCTCTCTTTAACATCATGGCCTGGTACCCCATTGTCATAGTTGCCCCTTAGCCTGGTAAGTGGCTAAACCAGAGGTGGTTAACAGTCTGTAGAAGGAGGAGCATCTCTCAAAGCAGATGTGCCCTTCTTCCATACCATCTTCTGCCACTGGCTGCTCAGTGACCTGGGGCAAGGTGGCTGCAGCACACGGGGTTCAAATGTGGACTCGGCAGGAGCAAGGCTGTGAGTACATTATGTAACTTCTCCAAGTCTCAGTCTCTCTTTGGTAAAGGGAGACTGGTCAGAGCAGCTTCCTTTTAGGGCTGTCATGAGCAGTAACTGAGATAGTCTCCAGAGAGCACTGAGACGTGTTTGACGTGGGGGTGGGGGTTCCCAGCCTCTTGTAACTGTTATGTCCTGGTGGTCCCTGAGCCTCTGTCTTCTCCACTGTAAAATAGGGGAATTACGCAGCCTGCTTCATGAGGTTGTTTGTGAGGTTGAAATGCCTCCGTGGAGGTGAGGTGACTGGTGCTTAGTAGGCGCTAACTAGCCAGCAAATGCGTATTATTAATACTCTAGGTGACCTGGCTGCCCCTTTGTGGTTGGCTGCTGAGACTGTTTGTTTTCTTTCTTTCTTTACTTTTTTTAAAAACCATTACATCCAGAAATGACTCTGGGCATAAAACTTTTCTTTTTCTTGTTTTCCCAGTTGTTGCCTTAGGAATATTTCCCAGAAGTGGAACTCCTGGGTCAAAGGATCATTTGGATTTTTTTTTTAATGGCTTTCAGTGCAGTGCTTTCTAAAAGGGCTCGACAAACCTTCCATTGTGCCAGCTGGTTGCTGGTGCATGGTATAGGAGAAAGTTGAGGTCCTGGGGCCTCTGGGACTTTTCCTTCTCATGCTCATGTCAGCCTGTGTGTTCTCTGTGTATTTTTGCTTAATACATATTGGATCTCATTTGAGCTTGTTATAGGAACCAGATCTGTGAACATGTCATTGCACCCAGAATAAGTGCTGAAACTGAGCCTGGAGGAGTCCATGAAGGACTGCCCCTTTGTGAGATGAAGGTAGAGGGGGGCACTGAGCAGGGTCTCCAAAGGTTGGGGAGAAGTTTCCTGGGTAGAGATCCTGGAAAGGACACTACGTGGCAGGTGGGGGGCATAGCAGCATGTGCAGCTTGCCGAGGCGTCTCCCCTCGGCTGGCCCAGGGTGGGGCGGGATGGCAGGAGGTGGGGCTGCAGAGGTGGGCAGAGCCTTTGAGGACGTAAAGAGCTGAGATTGCACAGCATTAATCGTACCAGACGCCAGGCTGCGTGTCATGCGAGTGTAACCTCACTTAATCCCCACAAAACCTAAGTGCCTAGTGCTCCCAGTTGTTGTTCTCTTTCCAAATGATAAAGAGTGCATTTCAGTGATTGATTAGTCAGCAAAGGAAGAGAGGGATGTGATGAGCTGGCAGGGCCAATGGGACAACCCACTGAGAGCAGGTAGTATCACCCAGCGGTCTAGAGGACAGACCCTGGAGCAGCCAGGCTGGACTCGGCTCCTGGCTCTGCCAGTTATCAGCTGTGACCTCTGGCCAGACATTTCACCCCTCTGGGCCCAGTTTGCTCAACTGTGAAATGGGATCCATAATCCCTCCCTTTTGAGGGTCCTTGTGAGGAGTAAGTGAGAGCATAGATGGAAAGCATCTAGTGAGCACTCAGTGTACTGGGCATCAATCTCGTCCCTAGCTCCCGGATGAGGTGCCTTGAGGGTGGCGGTTTGATGCCTCCACGACCTAGTGGAGCCAGAGCTTGCTGTCTGCCCTGCTTGGGGTGTGTCTGACGCATGTGGCTCCCCTTCCTCATGGATCCCCTTCCAGCTTCAGCACTCTCACCTGTGCAGAACCACCTGTTCCTGGCCACGGCAGGTGTGCCCAGTGCCTCCAGCGTCCGACTCCACCAGTCTCCAGACTAGCAGTGGAGTCAGCTTGGGCCTTTGGTGCAACAGCATTGTTTTCACAACATATTCTTTTTGCACTGGCTAATTTACAAGAACTGGTAAGACTCCTCTAACCACTGCCCTGGACAGATTGCAACTTCCGACAGCTCCAACTTGCACATATGGCAGCTGAGAAAAGGCTTTCTCTGTTGTTCCTCTCCTTTCAGCTGAGGGCACACCCTCCCTCAGGGCTTTTTCCTTCTCAAGACAAAACTCCGGCACTAGCGAAATCAGATTTTGGTTCTCCTGGGTTCCAGCTCAGCCTCACTGTGGAACTCAGCTCCCTCATCCGTAGGGTGCTGGAAGAATAATGGTACCCAGTCCAGTGTCGGGGTCACGGAGGCTCGATAAACGTTGACTAACACGAGTCACATTGTTAGAGTCCTCCTGGCTTGGAACTTGATGACCTTCAAATTTTGGTGCCGTCACATGAGTCGTGTGATTTGGGGCCAGTCATTAAAACCCTCCAAGCTTCATTTCCCCTAACTATGAAATGGGTCAGTGATACCTGTCTCAGAGGGTCCACGTGATGAAATAAGGAAGTAGGTGTGGAGAGCCGTGTGTCTAGATGGGAAGTTCTGTGCAGATGCCAGGTCTTGTCATCATACTGTGCAGAGGTCTCACGCCAGCTGGCCACTGGCCTCTTCTGGCCCCCGCACACATTTGCTTTATCCTCACAATGTTGTTTATTTTAATTTTGTTATTGAATTATTAGTCGCATTGACAAGTCAGATGATGTCCCACATAAACATTTGTGGAACTTGGAACAAGAGTGCAAATGGAAGCCCACATCTCAAATATAAATATTTAAGTCTTAAATGAAACTACCTAGATGTTCTATCTTCCTACATTGACACATATTCTTTTCTAGTGGTCTGGAAGGTCAGGCTTGAATTTAAGAGTCTAAGACTCTTTGGTGTCTGGTGCCACAAAGTGGTTTCTGGGGTGGTGCCACCTCCATGCCCCTCTTCCCACCATGGTTCTATCCCGTGCTACAAGGAGTCTGATTCACATCCCTCTGGACCCCTGAAAGCTCAAGCTCTGGACACCCATCCCTTCAAGCAGAATGCCCTTTGGCTACTGCTTGGACTAAGTGTCATCTGTCCTTCCCAGGATGGGCCTGAGGGACAGGCCTGCCCAAATCCTGGAAAAAGTGCTGGGGCCATTGGGCAGGGAATTTTAGGGTCCCAAATACCCAGAATGCGGTCTAGAAGGCTTTGTGTGTGTTCTAGTGCATACACTGCCTTCGTCCCATGGATTCGGCCACAGGAGAGGCAGAGCAGGGTCTTGTAGACTGTGGGGCCCAGGGCAGGGCCACCTCTTGTCCAAGCATGAGTGTGGTTCTGGCAGCAACTGCAGGAGTTGTGCTGTAGCCATCTCCTTCGTAGGGGGTGTGCTCATCCACTTGCCACAGTCCCCACCACTCCCTGTTGCTCTTGGCCAGTTGGCTTTGGTGCTGGAGGTTACCTGCTTGGCCTCCGTAGGAGCTGTGTGTGTGCTATGCCCACCGCATCTCCCAGCACAGGGCCTGCCCCTGTGTCTCTGGCTGCCATCGTCTCTGGTCGGTCCCTGTTAGTCCCTCTGAGCCTCACCCCCCAGCCCATCACCCCTTGGCACAGTTCAGCCTGTTTGCATCTCTCCTGTTGTTTAGTCGCCAGAAGTCTGGGCTGAGAGGCTTGACCAGTTGTAACATTCCTCCCTGAACCACAGCGCATTCCTAAGGGAGGATGGCTGGAGGGAAACAGTCCTCACCATCGAGATAAATAACACAGTTTGAAAGGTGTTCTGAGTTAATTAGGAGAACTGGGGCTGATGGCTTAAGGGTTATTTTCTGGCCTGCGCTTTCCCAGTTGAACCTTTCCTTTTCTTTCGAGTAAACGAGGTTATTTTCTTGTGGCGATGGCTGGCCCGACCGTGCTCTGGAAGGTAGCCAGGCCCATCCCCCGGGGAGAGAAACCGACTCTCTATTTGACATCTTTATCGAGGAATTTCTCAAATATAACAGAAAATGACACCAGGGGGAATTGAAACCCTGATGAGATCCTTACTTACCTCCAGTGACTGGTTTTAGTATTGTAATTACTTGAAATAGCAGTAGTTCTGTTTGAAAAATATTATTCCAAATGCCATGCAATTGGACAGAAGAGCAATATTTAGGCTAATAGAATAAGATTTTTTTTTTCATCTTAAATTAAAACCAGCAGTGGATTTTTCCCCTATCCCTACAAAGCCAGGCTCCTTTTCCTCTAAAGCCATTAGTTCACTTACCCAGATGTTTGCTTTGACCCCGATCTTTACCTTGACTTACTGAAAACTAAGTTTCTCAAATTGCTTACAGTTTGAATTGTGAACTTGCTTCTCAGCACTTTTTCCCCTGATGAAGAAGAATCATCTATAGCCAGATTCAGAGGAAGAATTGCTTTATTAACCAGAGGGCTCCACTTCCGTCAGTGTTTATCGAACACCTACTGTGTGCCTGGCCTCATGCCAGGTAGTTGGTATCCCTTAGGTGAGTGTGTGGACCCGGATTGCCCGGATGCCGTGCTCGCATTCTCACGGCATCTGTGGGCACGCGCCATTAGCACCTCCTCCGAACAGAAGAGGAACCTGAGGCTCAGAAGGAAGGTGACTGGTAGAAGGCCCCAGGGCCAGTAAGCTCTAAGCCTGTAATCCTGGGGAGCCAGGGCCCCCACCGACTACCTCCCACCCCACAGTAACCGGGCACTGTGCCAGCTCTGGGAGACTGGCTGAGATCAGGGAGGGGCTCCCCGTCATGGGCTCCCCGTCATGGGGTGTTAGATGCCTACCCCTTGACCCTGTGCATAAGTGTGGGAGTGGCTGAGGGCACCCAGAAGTCCCAGCATCTGCTCGCCAGGCTAGAAGGGGATGTGCTAGGGGCCAAGAGGACTCTTCTTGCTGCAGAGAGTTCACCTCAAGGCTGCCTCCTCTGCAAAGCCTGCTCTGCCTCCCTTGACCAAGGGAAGAGCTTGCTGTCCTCATGGAGGTGCCTCATATGGCCCAGGAGCTTCCCCGCCTGGCTGCTCAGAGCCTGCTCCCGTGGTGCCCACCCTGTCGTGTAGCACCCTGGCTCCTCAGTCGCCGGCTCACGAGGTGCCTCGGGCCGGGCCCTCCAGCCTCTCCCCCCTCTCCCCTTTTCCCACCTGTGCCCTCTGGCTCAGGCTGCCTCACACCATCCAGCCCTCCTGCACGTCCCCGCTGTTCACGCTCTGCAGCCTTGTGCCTCTCCCCCAGTGTGCACCAGGGGAGTGAGGGCCCCTTGTCATTCCAGCCCCAGCCCATTCGCTCCCTTGCTCCAAAGTCTCCTCTGACCCAGCTTGCGTTGTCAGCTCTGTGTTGGAATTCTCTCTTCTCCCTGAAAGCAGAGTTTGTCTTATTTCTTTCTTTCTTCCTCCTGGGAACTTAGTGCTGTGTCTGGGATAC
>PVKH010037458.1:0-11450 GCA_004027955.1 Chaetophractus vellerosus | reverse complement strand
GGAACCGAACCCAGGGCCTCCCATGTGGTTTCCCAGCGAGCTCTTTATCCACTGAGCTATCTAGCCGGGCCCTGACTATTAAATCTTAAACTAGCCTTGCACTACTGGAATGAAGCCTACTTTGTTGTGGTTTCTTTGATACATTGCTGGATTGAATTTGCTAATACTTTGTTTAGCACTTTTTTATCTTTGTTCATGAGGGAATACTGATCTGTAGTCGGTTTTTCTTTTTGTACTATGTCTGGTTTTAGTATCAAGGTAATGCTGACCTTTCAGAAGGTTTTTAATGAAAAAATTCAGTTTCTTTAGTAGTTATAGAATGGTTTAGATTACCTATTTCAAAGTTTTATTAGTTTTTGTTTTTGGGGAATTGGCCCATTACCAATGCATGTGTGCAGAGCTGTCCATAATCTTCCCTTATTAACTTTTTAAAAAAATATACTTAAAATTTTTTAAAAAGATACTTAAATGTTACATAAAAAATATGGAAGGTTCCCATATGCCCTATTCCCTACCCCTCACACATTTTCCCACATTAACAACATCCCTCATTAGTGTGGTACATTTGTTACAATTGATGAACACATATTGGAGCACTGCCACTAAGCATGGATTGTAGTTTACACTGTAGTTTATACCTCTCCCGCACAATTTTGTAAGTTATGACAAGATATATAATGCCTGGTCTGTGAGGGAGGTAGGGTGGGGGGGGGACTTGGATTGTCCCTTACTAACTTTTAAAATCTGTGAGCTCTATAGTAATATTCTCTCTCTTTTTAAAAGATTTATATTTATTTATTTATATATCCCCACCTTGCTGCTTGTGCTCGCTGTGTTTATTTTTGCTTTGCGGTTTTCCGTGTCTGCTTATCTCCCCCTGCTGCATCAGCTCACTGCGTGGCGGCTTGCCTTTGCCAGGAGGCCCCGGGAACCGAACCCGGGGCCTCCCATATGATAAACCAGAGCCCAACCAATTGAGCCACAGCTGGTTCCCCAGTAATATTCTCTTTCACTTTGTTTTTCTTTCACTTTGCTATTGGTAATTTGTATCTTTTTAAATGTCAGTCTTGCTAGAAGTTTATCAATTTTTATTGATCTTTTAAAAGAACAAGGTTTTGATTTGACTTTGTTTTCTGTTTCCATTGTTTTTCTGTTCCAATTTTATTGAATTACTTTACCTGTGTTGCTTTCTTTCTTCTGTCTGCTTTTATTCTGCCTTTTTTTCCCCTAGTTTCTTGAGGTGGAAGCTTAAATTACTGATTCGATAGTTCTTCTTTCTTTCTCTATTTATTCATTTTTTATTTTCTGCTTTTTATCTCCCCCACCCCCAGCTGCGGTGCCGTGCCGAGTCAGCTTCACTGGTGAGCGGTGGCCTTGCCCACTCATGGGCAGCTTGCCCCTCTTGCGGGTGGCTCTGCCCCGCCTGCGGTGGCTTTTGCTTTCTCAAGTGGTCCGCCCGCCCCGAGAGGCCCCGGGGACCGAACCTAGGGCCTCCCATGTGGTAAACTGGCGCCCTATACACTGGGCTATACAACCAGCCCCAATAGTTATTCTTGTTTAATGTAAACCATTAAGGGTTATAAAAATTTTCTTCTAAGAACTGCTTTATTTGCACCCAACAGATTTTGACATGCTGTATCTATATTTTCATTCAGTTCAATATATTTATAAATTTCTCTTGAGACTTCCTCTTTGACCCACAGATTATTTAGAAGTGTCTTATTTAATTCCCATGTTTTTGGAGTTTTTCCTATTATTTTTTATTATTGACTCTTGGGTTTGTTTTATGAGCTAAGAAATGCTCTACTTGGTGATGTTCCATGTGAATGTGAAAAGAATGTGTGTTCTATTGTTTTTTTGGGTGGAGTGTTCTATAAATGTAAATTATATCTTATAGGTTAATGGTGTTATTCAGTTCTTCTATGTCTTCCTGATTTTCTCTCTAGTGGTTCTATTGATTATTAAGAGAGGGGCATTGAAGTCCCCAACCATACTTGTGTATCTGTCTATTTCCCCTTTCAGTTCTATCAGCTTTTGCTTCATGTATTTGCAATTCTGTTTGTGGCATTCACAACACATGGTATATGTTCATGGTAAATGACCCTTTCATAATCATGTAATATATCACTCTTTGTCTCTGGTAATTTTCTTTGCTGTTAAGTCTACTTTACTGATATTAATATAGCCATGCCAGCTTTCTTTTGATTAGTGTTGGAATGGTATCTTTTAAGTCCCTTTTATTTCTAACCTACATGTATAATTAAAGTGATTTTTCTTATAGACAGCATATAGTTAGGATTTTAAAATCCATTCTAATAACCTGTCTTTTAATTGTTGCATTTAGACAATTTACATTTAATGTGAGCGTTAATATGATAGGGTTTAAATCATCTATTTTAGCAATTTCTTAGTTGTTTCAAATTTTTTGTTCCTGCCCCCTTTCCTGTCTCTTTGTTGATTATTTGAATATTTAAAAAATACTCCACTTCAATTTACTTATTGTGATTCTTTCCTGTGTCATCTAAATTCTGCTATTAAGGCATTCAGTGAGTTTTTAATTTCAGTTACTTAAATTTATAATTCTAAAATTCCATTTGGTTTTGTCTTGTATATCTTTGCTCATTCTATTTTTTCATTTGTTTTGGTAGTATTTGTTATTGCTTATTGGAGCATTTTTATGTTAACTGCTTTAAACTTCTTGTCAGATAATTCCAATATCTGTATCATTTTGTTGTTGCTATCTGTTGATTGTGTTTTCTCTTTTGAGTTGAGATTTTCCTGATTCTTGATATGATGAGCAATTGTGGATTTTATCTTTGACTTTTTTTTTTCTCACTATGGATCCTTTTCATATCCTCCATTTTAAAGGGAGTCTATCAGAATGCATGTCCTAGGTCACGTTTATGGATGTCATTATAATTCAAACCCTTTGTAATGCTCTTCTGGTCTGCCTCAGTTGTTTGGTACCTGAGCTCATTTTGAAACCTGAGCAGTATTCCACACTTTAGCTCAGTTATGGAAACTTTTGCTGTTGACACTGGTCAGTTTCACACAGGGACCACCACTTGGGGGTGTGCCTAGGACTTCACAGATTTAAAGAATCCCTTTTTCCAGCTCCCTCTTCTCCTTAATCCTCTTTACACTTTTGCCAGAAGTAGTGGAACATTGTTTCTTTGCCGACCTTTGCTTATTGTACAGTGGGGATGGTCAATAGTGCTCTACTGTATAGTCTCTAAGAGGGAAGGGATGGGGCATCGTTTTTTTGTAGTACAGGGTGGGAATGGTTAATAGTGTCCTACTGCACAGTCTCTGTAGAGTTAGATGAGGAGAAGCAGGGTGCCACCTCTGCCCTGATAGTGCACAGTTGGTATATTTCACAAGGATGCACCCCACTGTCTAAATGGCACCCAGGGGTGGGGGATTTTAGTGTTGTGTTCATTTGGAGTAAAGCAGGTACTAAAAAAGATTCCTTCATGTAGGGCCTCCATCTTCCCAGTCCTTCGGCTTGAGATAATAATATTATCCATATTTTAGTGTCTTCCAATAGTTGATTTTTGTATTTTTCATTGTAATTAGCAGGAGCAATGGAATGGACTATAATTACTACATCTTCTCTGAAATTGGAAGCCCATTTACTCTTTAAATTAATTTAATTTAATTTAATTTATTTCTCCCTACCCCTTTGTTGTTTACACTTGCTGTGTCTGTTCATCTTCTTTGTTTCTTTAGGAGACACTGGGAACTGAGGCCGGGACCTCTGATGTAGGAGGGAGGTGCCTAATCGCTTAAGCCACCTCTGTTCCTTGCTTTTGTTGTGTCTCTCATTATGTTTTTCTTCTTGTATCTCTTGTTGCATCAGCTTGCTGTGCCTGTCCATCGCATCAGCTTGGTGTCTTGCTCATCTTCTTTCAGGAGGCACCAGGAGCCTCTGCTCCCTGCTTTGTTGTGTCTCTCATTATGTTTTTCCTCTTGTTTCTCTTATTGCATCATCTTGTATCAGCTTGCTCCGTCTGCCCGTCACACCAGCTTGCTCTCATCTTTTGGAGGCACCGGGAACCAAACCATGGACCTCCCATGTGGTAGGTGGGAGCTCAATCACTTGAGCCACATCTGCTTCCCAAACCCATTTACATTTGATCCTACTCCAGCTGAACTTCCATCCTCTTAAAATGTTCTTTTCCAAATTACCAAGAAACTTTGCATTACTAAATCCAATGGTCAAGTTTCAGGCCTCAGCTTATTTATCCTGTTAAAAACATTTAACATAATTTATCACTTCCTCTTCCTTTAAATGTTCTCTTCTATAATGGTTTTCCCATATCAGGAAATGGCACTTGTATCCACCCAGCCACTCAGGGGAAAAAACATGGAGTCATCCTTGACTTCTCTTTGACTCTACATAAAATCCATAAAGAAGTCCTGTTGGTTCTACCTTCAAATATACACTAAATCTGATCAATTTCCTATACTTCCACTGCTACTACCATAAGTCGCCATTATCTCTTGCCTAGAATTCTACAACAGCCTAAGAGACAGTCAACTTTTGCCCATCCCCACTCCAAATCCATTCTCCAAATAGCAACCAGAATAATTCAGAATGATCCCTTTAAAGTATAAATCAGATCACATCTTACTACCTCTGCTTAACCTTCTAAAGGTTTCCTATGGCACTTCAAATGAAATCCAATGTCTTTACTTTGCCCTATAAAGCACTAAATTATCTGGCCCCTGACTTCTCTGGTCTCATTTCCTACCATTCTTTGAGTCACTAAGTCTAACTACTTGCTTTCTTGGTAACTCTAAACATGCTCCCACTTCAGGGCCTGTTTTCTCTCCTAGAATGTTCTTTAACCAGATACTCCCATGGTATCTTGCTCACATCATTCAGGTTTCTCCTCAAATAGCTTCTCCCCAGAAAGGTCTCACTTCATTCACATACCTAAAATTATCTACTCCTTTTTCTCCTAACAATATTCCTTGCTTTATTTTGTCTTTCCTGGCACTTTTGTCTTACATTTTATTATATATTTACATGTATTCGTTTGTGGACTATTCTTTCCTCTATAATATCAGCACCAGGAAGTTAAGGACTCATTCATTTCATGTTCTATATTCAGAGCACAGAAGAGGGCAGAAACATGTTAAACTTTCAATAAATATTTGTTCAATGAGCAAATTAATGAAGCAATACTTATACCTCATTAATACTCATGTACTTATCTCTTCTTTATCATATCAGCCTAATCTCAAACATCATTAACTTGACAATGCTTTATTTGACCATTATAGGTTAAAGTAGAAATCTTGACCTGTATTCTATTAGCATATTTTATATACTTTCCAGAGAATAAGAATTAAACACTTTGAAATTATATTATTTATTTAAATGTTACAAGCTTGTTTTCTGCCACAAGAATGTAAGGCTTGAGGAGAGGCAAGGACTTTGTCTTTTTTTTTTTTTTTTAGATTTTATTTATTTATTTATTTTTAATTTATTACATATCCCCCCCTCCCCCTTTCTGCTTGCTCTTGCTGTGTGTCCTTTCTTCTGTGTCTTTCTATGTCTGCTACTTGTCTCCCCCCGTCTTTGCGGCAATGCACCGAGTCGGCCCTCCGCGGCGGCGGCTCGCTCCGTTCGAGGGTGGCTCCATTCCGTTTTCACGGGCGGCTCTGCTCCATGTTTTGCGGGCAGCAGTCCTCCATGTTTTTGCGGGCTGCCGGCTTCTGCCGCGGTTTGCAGGCAGCAGCTCCACTTTTCATGGGTGACTTTGCCATGCCCGTGGGGGCTCCGCCCTGCCTGTGGCAGCTTTTTTTTGCCTTGCCCACGGCGGCTCTGCCCCACCGGCGGCGGCTTGCCTTTCTCAAGGCCGTCTGCCCGCCCAGAGAGGTCCCCGGGAACTGAACCCAGAGCCTCCCATGTGGTACCCCAGCGCGCTCTTTATCCACTGAGCTATCTAGCCGGGCCCAGGACTTTGTCTTTTCATGTTCCTGTTCCATCTCCAACACAAAAAGTGTCTAGCTTTTTTATTTACTGAAGGAAAACACAGGTATAGTTTACATAAGAGATACCTTGAAAAACTAAAATAACACAAAGATTAGGATAGAAGATAAAGAAAATGATAAATAGGTAACAAAATAGATTGGGTTAATTGATAAATTTGTTAGGTATGTTATGGTAAGGAAAAACATTTTATTTTCCTCTCTTAATTGACACACATTGTATTTTCTCCATTTATGTACATGCAAACATCTCTTAATATTTCATTAGATTATTTTAAAAATTTAGTTTTTAAACTCTATCCACCATCAAATATCTTGTCATTATGTTTAGTTCATTCCATGTCAACCTCAGTTTGATCATTTGTAAATTGGGTAATAATAGTATTAGCTTTCTGGGGGTAGCTATGAGGATGAAGTAATCATAACTAAATTTAAATAGCCACATACAGCTAGTAGCTACTATATTTGACAGCACAGAGCTTTTCCAGAATCATGACAATCTACCATAGTCTATTTATTTTTAGTGAGATGTAATTCATGTAACATGAAATTCATCAACTTAAAAAGTTTTTAAATATATTTACTTAAAAGTTAAAAGTTTTTAGTATATTTACTATGTCGAGCAAACATCACTATCTAATTCCAGAGCATTTCCATAACTCCAGAAGGAAACCCCAAACTTATCAATAGTCAGTTCCAATTATCCCCTCCCCTAGCTTCTGGTAACCATTTATCTACTTTCTGTCTCTAAGATTTCTATTCTTGATGTTTTGTATAAATGGAGTCATATGATATGTGGTCTTTGTGTCTGGCTTTATTCACTTAGCAAATGTTTTCAAGGTCCATCCATGTGGTATCATGTATCAGTACTTTATTCCTTTTTATAGCCTATATTATTATTCCATTCCATGGATATAACATATTTTGTTTATCCATTCATCAGATAATGGGCCCAAATTAACCCTGAGCTCAAATTAATTCATAAATGGACTATGTGATTTAAAATTCTCTTTTAGCCCTAGAAGCACACCCATGAGCTTAAATTTTAAAAAGTTTAGATACAGATTCTATGTGCCTTTATAAAGGCAAATAAACTCAAGATTAGACTTATTAAAGACAAATGAGGGAGTGGGTGTAGCTCAGTGGCTGAATGGCTGCTTCCTATGTATAAAGTCACAGGTTCAATTCCCAGTACCTTCTAAAAAAAAAAAAAAAAAAAAGAAACAACAACAAAAAACCCCAGCAAAACACAGACTAGAAAGCAAAACAAAACTATGCCCATTAGACAACGCTCTTCTCATATTAACAATGCACAGAGAGCCAAAGGTGAGTCCTGGTACAGATTTTCACTGAAAGGTAATGGACTAAAATTTGGAGATAATAAGGACTAATAGAGTATTGCCAAGTCTATAAAAGCCTTTGTAATTCTGTGTCAATGTAGAGTAAAAAACAAACAAACAAAACTAAATACTAGTGATATTTCTAATCTTTAGCTAAATATTTTACATAACTGACAATAAATGATAAGAATGTAGAAAATGCAGATTTGACAGAGTATGAACCAGAGAAAATGACATTTTCATCTGGTGCTTATGTCTAATAAACTATTCAAATATTCTAGTTAAAAGTCTGTTTAATAGGTCCCATTTTACTGGTAGGTCAAAATTAGCCAGATTTTTTATTATCAGAGGATAGGATTTGATAAGCTCAGAACTGCTTTAATTCTTAACTCACTTCATTAGATATTTTTACATGGATGCCAAATGCTGAGGAGGCAGGCAAATATATGGATGTTACCTTATCTAGTTTCTCTAAGTGCCTGCGGAAAAAAAATTAATTTCCGATTACAAAAATAATGCTTTGCTGCAGAAAACTTGAAAAAGAAGCCCGAGAATAAATAAAATAAAAGGTAAGCCCTGTTAAAATAGAAAGGTATTTTTCTGGTCCTTTAATAATCTTGGTCTTCACTATTGTTTATTCTATTAACAGTAGTGTTACGAGTTAAAACCGATGTACATATTTACAAGGCTAGAGAAATTTATATTTTGTCTTTCAAAACAAGTCATAAGCATTTCTCCCAAACACTTCAATTAATGAAAGTTTTATTAAAGAACAGACCTCTTTAGCTATGACTCTCTTTTCTATTTGGTCTCTTTTTAGCAATGCAAATTGCTAAATATATGCCTAATATAAGATTATACTATGTCCAAGATCTTAATACTGTAATCTTTAACTGTGACCAATTTAAACATTGTAGATACTTGCTTTGAGTGGTAAAAAACTGTTACTTGCAAATTAAAGCCTCAATTTAAAATACTTTGTAGTTTTATTTTGAGAACTTCTCTGTAATGTAGTGCAAGTAGTAGCCTCAGTTTTACTTTATAGATGAGGGAATTATGACCTAAATGCAGGATTTTAAGGCAAATCTTTTCACCTTAAATCTAATTATCATCACACTGTGCCATGCTGTTACAGTTTTGCTGGGATGAAGAAAACACTTAGATTCCTTTGAATCAAACTTCCCCTATGCAAAAACCAGCCTAGTTTTAAAAAATCCTATTTAGGTTTAATTTCATGACAAAGCTACAAAGAAAAATAGATAACAATGCTGATTTATATTTTCATTTTGTACTATATATACTCTTTCTTTATGATTGTCCTTTTGTCTTACAAGAAAGAAAAAAGGTGGTAGACTTATGAAAAAAGATCTTGCTACTATGAACCTATTAAATTCTTCACATTTCATGTATAAAACACTGAAAACAGTGACCCACTGTAGCATTTAATCTATCAGCCTTAGGGAGATAAAGTTTGCAAATTCAGTAATCAAAGAATTGGAATATTTTAAGTTACTACCTTGAAATGAATAGAGAAGAAAACTTTTTCCTATATTTTAATTTTCCCTTTAGTGGTACTGATTTACCTTTTCAAGCCATGAAATGACCCCACCTTTACTTAAAATTGTCCAATTTGACTAAGCCACTTAGATTTTGAAGAAAATATTTATTTTATATGTTTAGATTTATGTTTAAATTTATATGTTTTAGATTTTCTATCACATAGACAAACTCTTCTTTGTGTTAAAAAAATAGGAATGACATAACCATCAGTGCTTTCCCTGCCAATAATCTGTAGAGTTTGGAGCAGGTAGGCCACTTAGCTGTCCCACATCTTTTGGAGCTAAAGTCAACATACAGGTTGCTGCCTATCTAGATTAATCATTTTAAGTTGAGAGGAAGCAGTGGTATATCACCCAATCCTCGAAAGAACCTTGCAGTGTAGGTGTAAGGTATAACTATCCTTATTTTCACAGACACAGAAACCCAGGCACAATGAGGTTAAATAACTTGCTGAAGGAAATAGCTACTAAGTGGAATTATTGGCATTTAAACTGAGGTCCAACGTGCTCATAAGCTGTGTTTAGAAATAAAATTTTCATTTAACTTTATGTGAGATATAATGTAATGGAGTGCATGTATTTCCATTGTGCCCTCACTTAAATTCCTTTTAGGATAAATTTTGTCCATAAATTTGAAAAAATAATCTTCATTTGTGTTTTATTTTTCCTTTTATTCATATATCTGACTCCAAGCAGCATAACAGAAAGGTCTGAATCTAAGTCCAGCCTTCTTCATGGACTATTATGAATGAGGAAGTTATCCTTGGACATGGGCTGCACACTGCCAGTTTCCACCACAATTAGTCTGATTCATACAGAAGATAAGAATTAGTTCCAAATCTTCCATGCCACTGCTCTTTTGAAGAATGTTACTATTTCTTAGAAGGTATAAAACTTTGTGCCTATTCTTCTAGTAAGGAAGCTAAGTAAAATGAAATAAAATGGATTTAAGTATATAACTCCATAATACCTTTCTCCTTTCCCGGTAGCCACCCCCAATACAAAAGTTAACTGTATATGTTGCTGATACAACAGCTAAAAAGCTTACTTTGATAAAGTATAATTTTGTGCAAAAACAAAATTAGCAATGCACTTAATTTTATAGAAGATGCTTATTGGAATTTATCTTAGCAATAGGGTGAAGTAGTAATAAAGTTTATCAATATAATTTGTCTGGAAAGACCAGCACATACACTTATACATCATTCACCACTCTTTGTAATTAATGATGTGCTCCTGTGCATTAAAAATGCTTGTAAAAATGATGTACCTGGCCCACTGTCAGTAAGTCATATGTTCTGGGTTGTTTTCTTAGTGGTGACTAGCAATTTGTACTAGTCTACAGTCTAGTTTATTTCTTGTTCATTTCAGTAATCAAGGTAGTTATTGAGTTGAACATTTGAACCAAGATATCCTCTAGAACCCAGGACAAAAGAACAAAGAGGTAGAAAAAAAGGAAAGAGAGGTAAGATAGATCCAGAAGTTATTTTATCTGTTCAAATATGGGCTTCAGATAATAGAGATTATAAATAATATATATATATTTATATATTATATATAACATATAAAAATAAAATAAAAAATAGATAAACTTTTAGACATAAAATGATTCGGTAAAGTTTACTATCTGTGGACTCCCCATGACAGAATTACTTGACATTTGTGGCATATAAGACTTTGCATTTTCTTCTGCAACCCTTTCAGTTGTTTCCCCTTCCAGTCGTAGCAACATTCCATTGCTAAATAGCTAAGAGGCAAGCCTTGTGAACTGGTGACTGAACAGTAAATTCTATAACACAGCATTCTTTAGAAGTACTTCTGCTGTCACATGCCTTCCCCGTCTGCACTTAGACATGCATTATAAAAGACCCCTTTCATTTTTCAGTTGAGTGTGGACAATTGAGCTTGGAAAATGCTGTATCTTCTCCCGCGACCAGGGACAAGGACCCCACATAAGCACCCTAAATAAATGCTTGTTACCCGCCAAGCTGGACTTGTCTGAGTCTTTCTTTGGTCTGATATATCTACCTCAGTTCAGGAAGCTGTCGTTTTACACAGCTCCTCACTGTACTCGGGACAGGTGGTATAGTTTGCAGGATACATCAGACCAAAACATGAGCCAGGGTGGGGAAACTGCAGGGGAAATCTCAGGGTAGCCTTCTACCTCTATATGGGGAGGAGTTGCTTCATTGTTGCGGACCTCTGCATGAGCACGGGATGCCCCAAAAACGCTGGAGGGAATGGAGTGCATACTGCAGATACAAAAGATTATGAACTTTAACAGAGATAGTATGCTGCCTCAGCAACTGACTGGCTGTTGTTAAGGGTGGTATAGCTAGCTACAGCAGACTGTCTGAGAAAGACAGAGAAATCCATAAACTGAAGTAGGAAAATGGCTGGAGTATGGTTCTGTAGAGAAGAATCATGTATCTCAATTTGGCCAGGACGGCTCTCTAAAATCAGCAGCTGGCCAGCAAAATTTCTACTCTGGGAAACATCTCCAGGAATAGACAAAAAATTTTCATACAACCATTTCCCATGACAGATTTAT